>PITA01023943.1:0-20277 GCA_004023965.1 Spilogale gracilis
CCCAGCACCATTTATTGAAGAGACTGTCTTTTTTCCACTGGATATTTTTTCCTGCTTTGTCAAAGATGATTTGCCCATAGATTTGTGGGTCCATATCTGGACTCTCCACTCTGTTCCATTGGTCTATTTCTCTGTTTTTGTGCCAATACCACGCTGTCTTGGTAATCACAGCTTTGTAATAAAGCCTGAAGTCAGGTAACGAGATACCCCCAGCTTTGCTTTTCTTCTTCAGCAATTCCTTAGCGATTCAGGGTGAAAGAAAATTTTTTGTGTCCCTTTTATACCTATGGAGGACTTTTTACCAGAACTCCAGGTATGAACGGATAAGGAATAAAAGGATCATTGATGCAGTGTATTTAGTCTAGTAGTTCTAGTTTAGTATACATCAGAATCACCTAGAAGAGGATTTGGTAAGAAACAGATTGCTAAGTCCCATCCCCTGAGTTTCCATTCAGTAGGGTCAAGGATGAGTCTTGAACTGTGTGGTGGTATTTATTTTTTTTTAAAGATTTTGTTTATTTATTTGACAGAGAGAGATCACAAACAGGCAGAGAGGCAAGCAGAGAAAAAGGGGGGAAGCAGGCTCCGCACTGAGCAGAGAACCCTATGTGAGACTCGATTCCAGGACCCTGAGATCAGGACCTGAGCCAAAAGGCAGAGGCTTAACCCTCTGAGCCACCCAGGCATCCCAAACTGTGTGTTTTTAAAGAGTTTTCAGGTGATTCTGATGCTTTTGCTCCAAGGACCCTGGTTTGAGAACCATGGATATAGGTTCCAGTCAAAGAAATCTGTCATGTAGTTCCTAGTGTTTTATGTATATCTTTTGTAAGTATTAAGAAAGTACCCATTTATATGAAAAGGATTTGATGGTTTACTTTATATGCAAAGTTTTCATCATTTAGGAATTGCCTGGTTGGTGAATAATCCAGGCTTATTATTTTTCCATTTGTTGTTCTAGTGCCATTTGATGATTTTTAGTTATATTTTTATCTAATTCCAATGGAGAGAAGCAGTTATACAAGATTAATTAACAGATAATCTGAAAGCCAGTTTGGCTGCATTAATTTATTGTAAAATATGTGTCCACATGAGAACCTTTAATCAGTGAACAGAGAAAAATGTCTATGTTTCAGAGATATTTTAAAATCACATTTGAAAGAGAAACAGAAAGGAGGAGAGAGAAAAAGAGAGAAAGAAGAACAGAGAAAGAGAGGAAAAAAACATAAAGAAAGATAATATTCCCCAAATCAGTTACCTGGAACAGCTAATTCAAACTAATTGAGTTAATATCATCCTAACATATTGTCAGCCTGTTTAATACTATCATTCTGTATCATCAGTGACAGTACAGCTTTTCAAATAATGATATGTTTTTACTCATAAAGTTTTTTAAAAAATGTTCAGTTATATAACAAACATTTTAACATTTTGTCCTGTGTTCCTCTTGGCATGATCTATCTCGCTGATTTAGTCCATTACATTTTTGTGGGCCAATGAATACTGTATCATTCTATGTGGATTCTTCCAATACACAGGCATTTTGCACTGTACACACACCAGATCCAAATATGTGTCCTTTGCCTTTTATGATCTGTGAGTAACACACAGCCCAACTGGATTCCAGTCTACAAACATGAAAAACAAAGACTGGGAAAAACTAATCTTGTTTCAGAGTACTGAAGTATCTGAACGCATGTGAGCTCTTAGCTCATTTCTACCCGTTTGCAGAGCACATCTCTTAGTTCATTTATGAAAAAGCAATACATAAGAAAGGTTTTGATGATTTTTACTTAAATAGTTCATTATCTGACTACATGTGCTGAATGTTAACCGAACTCTTGTAACTGTTTAAACTGGCAAATTTTCAAATAGTTACAAAAACTGGCAATTCAGAATTTCAACAAGTGGCATCACAGTTTTTTCTATGGTCCAAATATGCCAATTGACTATGGTTAAAGTTATCTGGAAATATAGTTTAAAATAACATATTTTTATAGAAGTCTAACTGATATTGATATGTGATCTTTTGATAAAGTTCTCTCTTTTACATTGAAGAAGTATGAGATACAGAATGTTACAACTTTTCCTATGAGGGTTTCAAGAATCATGGTAATAAGCATATAAATCATTGATTTGTTTATTTCTAGGTCTGAAAAAAATAACAGAGCTGTATTGTTAAATTTTAATTTCCAACCTCTCCATGAAAAGATAAGCAAAGTTTATTGTTTTTGTGTTTTTTTATCTAAATATTAAATTATCCTTTTAATATAACCTTCCCATGCTGAGTTTTCAGAGTTGTATTCAGTAATATAAAGGCCTCTGAAATTAGCCATCATTTCCCAGTCACTTGGTAAACTGTTCCATTCTGGGGTTTCAGCCAGTCAAACAGCAAAGACGCTAAGTATGAAGCAGAGAAACTGAGGTCAAGAGGTAGGTGACAGGGAAAGAAAAAAAAAGGTAGAGCTACAAAAGAGTCCCTGTCAAGGAGACACTGTTCAGATGTACACCTATTAAAAACCATGGCTTCATCTGCTTTCATCTTTCATTCAGGAATGGTGTGAAGGAAATGTCACTAGTCTCAAGTAATATACCCAACTGTAGATCCACGTTTTATGACATCCTGGCATCAGTTAGTGTATTGGATAACCTGGTAATGCTCTCCGATTCTTTTCTTTCTTTAGACCGAATGTATAAACTGCTCTTTGTTTCCACAGTTATTCCACTGTTTGGAACTTCTGGTAACACTAAAGTTCATTCCCTTGTGGTAATTGATACATCAGACCCACAAGCCACTTTCAACCATATATACTTCAAGTATCACTGTAGATCAAAGCATATAGTAAGTAAAAGGATAAATGTGCCTAGTATTTGGAATTGTAAAATTTATTTTCTTTTAACCACTCACTTCCCAATTTCCTCTCAAGGAATAATTTGAAGGGGCATTTTGAGCCCACCATTTCTTTTTTCTTTTCTTTTCTTTTTTTTTTTTTAAGATTTTATTTATTGACAGAGAGAAACACAGCCAGAGAGGGAACACAAGCAGAGGGAGTGAGAGAGGGAGAAGCAGGCTTCCTGCCGAGCAGGGAGCCCGATGTGGGACTCGATCCCAGGTCTCCAGGATCATGACCTGAGCCAAAAGCAGTCGCTTAACCAACTGAGCGACCCAGGCGCCTCTTCTTTTCTTTTACTCCTCTCAGAACTTCTATTCCTTATTGAAAGAGATTGACTTTTGCAGTTTTTTTCTCATAGGAAAAAGAAATACGATAAAGTATATTCAATGTACAGAAAATAAGATAGAAAAAGAAAAGAAATAGAGAAAAAGCATTTACCCAACAGCAACATAACATGACATTGGAAAAACAGCTGTTGAGCAACAAATGACTCACAAATACAACAGAAAATTATTTTTAGTAGAAATAATGATAATCATAACTGTATTTTCATGTACTACATAAATCAATATATACTAAAGAGTTCTTGATTTCCATTCTGGTCTTTTCTCTAGTTGGCCATGGGCTGGCCCAGGCCAAGGCAAATGGCCTTTACTCTCCTTCCTTAACTGTGATCTACAGATAATAGCGTTTGCTGTGCTTATCATTCAAATTCATGGTGACAATGCAATAAGAAGATGATATATATGCTTTTAGGACCTTCATGTATTATTTAAACACACAGTGTTTTTTATATTGTTGATTGTCTTAACTCCAGTATCTTAATTAGATAATACAGGGTACATTCATTCATCATTTATTCAATGAACATAATTAATTACCTTATGTTAAAAGTCTGAATGAATGTGTATGCTGATACAGTGTTTCCAAGACAGATGTGGAAGTACTGAGATTTACTTTATGTTCCTTTTTGTAAGTTTCTCAGAGGAAGAAGAGAAGGAAACAGATACATAATACACTACCCAATTTTTTGAATGGGAACTTGAAGTAGTAAAGAACTTTCCAGGAATTTGTTTTAAAAATGAAATAAAACAAAAACAATTAGGGAAAGAACAAACGATAAGGCAAGTGGAGGTCCCATATAGTAGTGGAATGATAAGATTAAAGAATCTGGTATTTCTGGTGCAATTCCCCACTTGTAACAAGATGTGTAGGATACTGTGCTATTACCTCTTTCACTGCTAAAGTAGCTATCTAATATTCACTGATTCCCACAAATATAAATTATACCCAGAGTCAATATATGCTGTGGTTCACAGCACAAGCTATAGGGCAAGGTTATCTGTGCTTAAATCTTGGCGCTGTCACTTCTGGCTCTGTGACCTTGAGAAAGCTACTTAAATTCACCATGCTTCCATTTCCTCATCTGTAAAATTAAGG
The DNA here is from genome assembly GCA_004023965.1 of Spilogale gracilis. Lineage (NCBI taxonomy): Eukaryota > Metazoa > Chordata > Mammalia > Carnivora > Mephitidae > Spilogale > Spilogale gracilis. The sequence goes on from PITA01023943.1 coordinate 4,332, forward strand.
GGATTAGAACACCTATCTTGTGGGATTTTTATGAGGATGAAATAAATTCAAATTCATGTGGGAAGCACTTAGAAGAGTGCCTGGTACATTGTAAACACCATATAGCTGTTAAATAGCATTATTATCTTCACATGCTTTCTTTAGAGTCTCCAAATGACAGATGCTATACATTAATTGATAATAAGATAGATTATCTGGGGGCCCCTGGGTGGCTCAGTTGGTTAGGCGACTGCCTTGGGCTCAGGTCATGATCCTGGAGATCCGGGATCAAGTCCCACATCGGGCTCCCTGCTTGGCAGGAAGCCTGCTTCTCCCTCTCTCACTCCCCTTGCTTGTGCTTCCTCTCTGGCTATGTTTCTTTCTGTCAAATAAATAAAATCTTAAAAAAAACGACAGATTATCTGTACTTAAAAGCATCTTAGAAAATTTAAGATACAAATAATAATATTAATAATAGTAAGAAAAACCATATATGTAGAAAGATTAACTTTGCCTGGTATTGTCATCAATTTGTTACATGCTACATACAGTGAATTATCATTCAATCACAGGTTAGTTACTATAATTATTCCCATTCTGCATATTAAAAAACGGAGGCATCTTGAGATAAACTAATTTACATAGGGCCATAAAGCTAGGTTGAGCTGTGGTTTGAATCCCATAGCTTTAGGGACGCCTGGGTGGCTCAGTTGGTTGAGCGACTGCCTTCGGCTCAGGTCATGGTCCCAGAGATCCGGGATCGAGTCCCGCATCGGGCTCCCTGCTCGGCGGGAGGCCTGCTTCTCCCTCTCTCACTCCCCCTGCTTGTGTTCCCTCTCTCGCTGTGTTTCTCGCTGTCAAATAAATAAAATCTTTAAAAAAATAAATAAATAAATGAATCCCATAGCTTTGTCTCCAGAGCTTACGCTGCCACTTGTGTCTCTGAGGGTACCATACAGATACAAAGATTTCTAACTGTGGTGATTTAAAGCTACTTAAAATGTTCATAAGAATATCCATTTTCTCTAATATTCTGGATAAACAGAATTTTATTGCACATACTTCTGATGCGTCACTAAGTTGTCTAATAACCTTTCAATCCTGAGCTAGTCGAATAGTCCCACACAATATATTGTATTAACAGATTTGCCACAAGATGGCAAACTTGGGTAAGAAGTGCTCATCCTTTTCAGGTGTAGCGCCTTTATTAAGTAGTTCTCCATAGAGCCAGGAGAAAAAAAAGAGAGGAGAGGAGAGGAGGAGAGGGAAGGGGTGAGGAGAGGAGGGGAGGGGAGGGAAGGGGAGAAGAGGGAAATTGGAATGAAAACACTATAAAGCATAGTATAAAATATACCTTTCATGTTATCAAAATAGAATCTATTTTTCAAACTCCAGTTCTAAAGCCTTGCTTGCATGAGAAAAAGTTGGGCATGGTTGAGGACAATTTTCATGGGGAAGTCACACAGAATGCTAGCATCTGTTCAGAGAGTTGACAGTTCTCTTTAAACCACAAAGAACAATTCCCAGACAGCTACAGGACTGTCCCTCTATGAGCAGTGAAATCAAGGAAAAGTCATGTATGGCTCAAACTTTCTCACCCCAGAATCTGAGAGCCTAAATCTATAGAGCTTACAGCTCTGGCCAGCTCTAAAATGGAAAATGGATTTGAGAGATTAAACCTGTATCCCTTGTGTACGAAGGCAAGGAACTAAATTTGGTACTGCTGGGTTGGCTGTGAGATTGGAATGCTCCAACCAAAGCCAGCAGACCATAATCTCAGGGTGCAGGTCTAGACCTTAAGACACTTGGTTACCCCTTAGGAGGGAGAATGAGGCTTTTAAGTTGCAAAGCTTTTTAGACAGACTTTTAAAAAAATATGTTATTTATGTATCTGTGAGAGAAAAAGTGGGAGGAGGAGCGGAGAGAAAAGGACAAGCAGACTCCGTGCCCAGTGTGGAGCTCAATCCCAGGACCCCGAGATCAAGTCAGTTGCTTAACCCACTGAGCCACCCAGGTGTCCCTCATATAAAATTTAAAAACTTTTCATTTGTGTACTTATTTTTTTTTTCATTTGTGTACTTATATACACAAGAGGACTGGGTTGAGCTTCTTTCATTAAGACCTTTTTCTGTGGTCCAATTCAACCTAACCTACACTTAATTCTTAAAAATTAAAACATCAAAATATTTGCAAAATTTAAAAAAAAAGTTTGCAAAATTTTCCTATTTCTGTGGATCTACATTTGAATATAGACAGATATTGGCTACTCAGAGAGACTGTTGGAGGTCAGCTGCTATGATAGCTGTTAAAATGATATACAGCCAATATTTCCTAGATTCAGAGTTCTAAATTGAATGTAACATTTTGAAATTTCAAATAATAATACTATTAAGAGTGTGCCTGGATGAAGATTTAGGTTAACCCTAGAAAGTGGCCCTTCCTATGATCCTTGTGGTAAAGATTCCCCCAAATAGTGAATGGCACGAATCTAGTTCTTGCCCTTTTAAGATTAATGGAAAAAGCAGAAGAGAAGTAGTATCTGGGCATTTTTTTCTCATAGTTCCTAGGCACTCCCTTCTGTTTTTTGTTCTTTTGTTTCTTCTTCCTTATGTTCTTGTGTTTCATTTTCGGTGATTTTAGTAACTCTTCCCTTAGCTGTGTTAAATCTACTAATGAACATCGTGAAGGCATTATTTATTTTCTTAGGTTACCATATTTTTAAGTTCTGGTATTTCCATTTTAAACTTTTCTCAAGTGTTCGTTACACTGATGAGATTATCCACCTGATCTTACAGCTTGTCTATCTCTTCCATTAGATTCTTGAACATATTAATCATATTAAGTATAAAAACTATTTCTTAAATTAATCTAAGTCTGGTCTGATGATTGCTTTGTCTCTTGATTTTGTTTCTCTTGCTTTTTCGTTTGCTTAATTTGTTCAAAACTGACACCTTCTCAAGGAGGGTAGCTACTCAGGTGCATGTGTTGTATTTTTAGAAAAACTTTTGTTCAGGCTTCTGTGTGTGGCTTTCTGTGATTCTAACAGAGAGCTGGATAGGACTTGAAGTTTATTGGTATGGTCACATTCAGTCACACATGTGCAGGTGTCACCAGCTTCAAAACCCTTACTGATACCTGTTTCTTTATCAAGTAGACTGCCAAAGCATTCTTGTCAATGACTATTTCCCCACACTCGTTTTGGATCTTTCCTTTGCACTGTGCCTGAGGAAGGATGGATATATCTTGCAGGACTCGCAGGACTGGCAACTGTATTCCACTGTCGTTTATGCTATACATGTTATCTTTGGGATGGGAAGGAATAATGTTTTCTTGCGTTCTGCTTAAGCCATGGTTTTAAGGTGGGGCTGTGTTCCTGGGTCACAGTAGTATGGCCTTTATAACACTAGCGTTTCCTACAATTTTAAGAGTAGGGATAGCATGTATCCCTGGTCATTCATGGAAATGATACTTTTTTTCCCCTTTTATCTCTCGCCACTGGAATGGTTTTCTTTTTCTTTTTTCTTTTATTTTTTTTTAAGATTTTTATTTACTTATTTGACTGAGAGAGAGACAGTCTTTGGGCGAAGGGTGTAAGAGGCAGAGGATGAGGGAGAAGCAGACTCCCCATTGGGCAAAGAGCCGGATGCTGGACTCGATCCTAGGCCCCCGGGATCATGATCTGAGCTGAAGGCAGATGCTCAACCAACTGAGCCACCCAGGCATCCCTGGAATCGTTTTCTTCCAGTACCTTAAAGTGGTACGCTTCACTATCCCTCCCCTACAGATTAAGGCATTAAGGCCTATTTCTATGAGGGGGATAGCAATGCGTATGGATGGAGTGATGTCTGTAGACCACTCCCGGTCCCTACCCTGGCACAGCTGGCACCTCAATAAAAGCTCTCTCTAGGTTCTCCCTGATATTTCTGATGTTATCAGTTTGTGGTGGCATTTGTGGGGGCAAAGCTTAAAAGGGTGTACTTGCCTGCAAAGCCTTCATGTTCTCATTACCCTTACCTCAATCTTTAGCAATTAAATTAAAAGCTTTAGCTGGATCTTTTTTTTTTTTAAAGATTTTTTTTTTAATTTATTTGACAGAAACACAGCCGGAGAGAGAACACAAGCAGGGGGAGTGAGAGCGGGAGAAGCAGACTTCCCGCCGAGCAGGGAGCCCGATGTGGGACTCGATCCTGGGTCTCCAGGATCATGACCTGAGCCAAAGGCAGTCGCTCAACCAACTGAGCCACCCAGGTGTCCCTAGCTGGATCTTTTTATAGGAAATATGAAGGCTGGTGGTGCTTGGTGAATTCAGGTAAGCAAATATTCAGGTCCTATTTCTCCCCGCAGCGCCGGTCTCTCCCTAGATTTTTGGTTACTTGGTTGCTCTGTGACTTCATTATCTTTGTGGCTTAAAAAGGTAAATAATTTTCATGTCTATTTTTTCCCCTTCCTTGTAAAGATTGAGGTAATGTTATTTCTAACCTGAAACAGGGGTGATCTTGTTCATTTACTTAAACACTTCAGGCTATGACTTCAAGTTTATTTTTTTCCCCTAAAATGGGGGATACCAAATCCCCTCTAAGGGATTATCAAGCACCAACAATTTGGAATATAAGATATTTCCAACAATCTACTTCAGGTTGTTTGAGAAGCTTTTTATTCCTATGTCCCTTCTATAGAAAGAAAATAATCATGGTTCTGACCTCTCTAATTATTTGTGGTTAATTATATGTCACTTCTCCCCTTCTGCATGAGACAAGGACACATGGTGTGGATGTCCACATTTCCATTTGATACACACACGCATCAGCACACAAATACATACAAGCATCGTCACTGGAATCAGGCTTTTCGATCGAATGCCAGGAGAGAACACATGCTAGGGCCATCTGTCATCTGTAAAATGTAATATGATAATGAGAGCTATGTCAAGTACCTAATAGTGCCTTAAACAAATGACACACTCAATATATATTTACTGAATTGACCACACAAAAGCAAAGACTTTTAGAAAGCCCCAAAATGAATAATAAGCACCACAGAAAAGATGGCATTCTTCCGGCTGAAGAAGATTAACATGTAATGAACACTTTAAAAGCATGAAATGACCTACTTAAATAAAAGCATTTGGTCTAAAAAAAAAAAAAGAAAATGCATGCAGTCATATTTACTGAATAAAAAACTATTCTGGCACTTAATCAGATGCATAATGTAAACAGCACATTTTTGGACCATTAAATTAAGTTGCTGCTTATTAACTTTTCTGGAATGCCCAAAAGGAATTATGATTTTACTGTTACTTTCTTAGTCACTTCTATCTGCTACAGAAAGGACATAGTAGATTACAGTAATCCTGCAAGTCTATTAAGGGTTTGTTTTGCTATGACATATTTTAAGGAACAGATAACAAATGAAGCAGAAAGATATTTCAAATATAGTGGTCAGTCAGTCTTCAAAAACATGTACATTATGTTGAATAACATGTTTTATTCCCCATGTCCATAAGTTTTTATACCACTTACAGTCCAATTGGTAAAGCAACATATACAGTAAGGTGAGAAATCCATTATGAAGCCTCTGATGTTGAAATATATATATATATATATATATATATATATATATATATATATACTTGCCCCAATGTTTTATTCATTGAAGTGTTATAACTTGGACATTTTACTTTTGAAAATAACATGATGAAGCAAATAAAAGTTGGGTTTTGAAATTCAAAAATATGAGTGCCATGTAAGTTGCATTGTTCTCTTTCTGATTTGAAGTCTCATATTTTTTTCTCAAGGTATTTTTTGTGGCTTGATTTATGTTCCTTGAAAAGCCAACTAATAACATTAGAGTAAGTGTAAGGTGTATTAAAATTCCTTGATGAAACTGATACTTGTAATTATCTGACTTAACTGCCTAAATGACTTTCTTTTTTATAATGTTAAAATAGATTGGGGCACCTGGGTAGCTCAGTTGGTTAAACGACTGCCTTCGGCTCAGGTCATGATCCTGGAGTCCCTGGATCAAGCCCCGCATCGGGCTCCCTGCTCAGCGGGAGGCCTGCTTCTCCCTCTCTCACCTCTCCTGCTTATGTTCCCTCTCTCTGTGTTTCTCTCTGTCAAATAAAAAAATAAAATATTTTAAATGGATTGATGGAAAATTCCAACTTTTAAATCTCACAGCCCTGTCTAATAATTGAACTCATGCTATCCTCACTGGTCTACAATTTAATAATCAACAATTATATAACTTTCTCACTATATCAGTTGTGAAACAGTTTCTCTAGGCTGTAGATACAAAAAATTACTGTGTGTTTCTTCCACATACACTCTCATCTTTGTCACGAGTATTAGAATCCCTATTTGTGAGTTACTGGCAAATTTTCCAGTCAAACTCTATGGTTCAGGCTCCTGGCAATGAGGATGCCAAGGAAGCATAAGCAGTTCTTGGATGAAGTTTTAGGGGAAACACTTTAAAGATCTATGACTCAGTTGGGAAACATCCTTTAGTGTTGTTGTCCCATCCTAATTCCTGCTGCTTCACATATGGCTGGGCAGAACTCCAGCAGCCATATGAGGACCAGGACGAAAAGGCTAAGAGAACATAGAAACATAGAAACTTGAACCTCGTATCCTGAACTGTAGAAACAATGCTAGTGACTTCCTACTTCTGGGTGTCTTGTTATATGAGAAAAATCACTCCTTTATGTGTAGGCCACTGTAATCAGGTGTCTGATAAGAGCAGTCACCTACATTTTTTATCTAAATGTGTCCTACCCAGATAGGAATGAAAACACACTTCCTCTATGCAATATCAGATGTAAGATTGTGAACAATTCCTGTCCCTTAAGTCATCTCTTAAAATATTTGTTCATATTTTTCAGTTTTGTTTATATTGTCTGCATGTCATGTACAAAAGCCTTCATATTTTAGTTGCTTATATTTTCTCTTCTTGAATTTGGTCATGAGAGCCTATGCTTTATGTCCCAGACCAAAAGAAGAAGCTTTCCTTCCTAGAGTCATGTCCTAGTACTGGCTTTTTTATATCATGCACTTATTTTCTAGTTGGAAGGGGGCAGGAATATCCTGCATGGACCAAATTGTAATTAGTGTGGGAATATCTCAATCAAAAGCTGATGTGCTAATTTAGACAAACGACTGAAGGAAAAGTCTGCTTTACTCTATCAACCAGGGCTATATAGCACAGCAATGTCAGGTGTAAAGTGATTTGTAAAACCAGAGAAAATGGTTGATAATGCTATTTCTGTTATGAGTGGAAAAATATCTTATATATTTTTAATAAAATAATTAACATATTCAAACAACCACTGATACCACAGAGAGTAATGTCTTAGGGTATATTGTGCCTTTATTTATAATTCCCATCAAGAGTAAGTTAGGAAGCTACTAGAATTACTAAGAACTTCTTTTTTAAAGGTTAGCCCAGACTAGCAGTTTATAGGCATATACGTAAATTTTTTTATGCATACGCTAGGCTGCTTTCTGTTAGAAAATGGGACTGCGTACCAAGAAATCTCAAAATTTCGATAGTCTGTACTTGTTTGAGATGCTTTATTTCTTGTGAGAAGTAGTTTCATAAGACAAGTTTTCAGCTCTCAAAGAACCAAATTATGGAAGAAATATTGTAATGGAGGTTTTGACAACTTGAAAAGCAGGAACATAGAAACCCATAGATTTAGTCTGAATTCTGTATCTACCAAAGAAATTTTGAGCGCAATACTTACTATGAGATACAAAGTAAGTAAGTTCCACATGGTACCTGGAATTTACTAGGTAGTCAGAAGACAAGTTTCAGCATCTTCAGTCCCGGCTTTGATCTCTAGTGCCACTTAAAACAAGCTGTAAGAGCATGCACATGCCTGCTTTCTCACTGGTGAACTGAAGCTGAGAAGGTTACCCAACAGTTTTTATTTTTAAATTTTGTTAATTTTAGATTAGGTCATATATTTTAGAAATTTAGCACTGTGACTTGTAGCAATTATTGAATTTCCAATCTATGTTGATTATCTTTATTTAATTAAGAATGATATTATAGAACTACAAACAATTTGATACTTCCTTTTTAAAATATTTTATTTATTTGACAGAAAGAAACATAGCTAGAGAGGGAACACAAGCAGGAGGAGTGGGAGAGGGAGAAGCAGGCTTCCCCCTGAGCAAGGAACCTGATGTGGGGCTCGATCCCAGGACCCTGGGATCATGACCTGAGCTGAAGGCAGACTCTTAATGACTGAGCCACCGAGGCACCCCAACAACTTGATACTTTTTAAAAAACACTTTCAAGTACACTATGTATTTTAACTGTGTACTTCTGTAAGATAAAAAGGAAAACTTCTTGTCCACACATTTATGGAGAAGGAAACTGGGGAGAAGATTAACTACACGATCAAGCTAATTACACAAGTGGCAGATGATTTAAATCTAGACTAAGACCTCTTGATTCTCTCAACATTGCCCTCACAGCATTGCTTTCACAAATGCTCTGCCAAACTTCTGTCTCTTTTCAGCCATCTTCCGAATCTTAGGAAATTCAAGGAGTCAAAATGCTATGCAGTGTTGGTCAAAGGTTTTTTATGTGGTGAATTTGCCCCAAAGTTCATCCATGATAGTTCCCTGTTCCTAGCCCAGTCGGACCCCCACCCCCACTCATCTCTATATTACCTCCATGTGGCTGCTATGATTTCTGGTACTCTCTATGAAATTCTGGCTCATTCATTTTTGGGAAATTAAAAAAAAATAACTTTGTGCTTAAAAATAAATTCAAATCTGAAAACGTATACCAATCAAGTGAAAAATATACTTGTCTTTATTCTTAGTTTTTTGTTGTTGGTGTTATATTTTATAGATATCTATGTGGAATCTTTGAAACTTTTAAAGTATGTTTTTATTACTCCAATGGTTAAAAAGCAGCCATGTAAAAATTATAAGGTAATGGTCTTATTTGAAAGAGTTGAGTGAAATCAACATGTGTTACCAACTGAATGTAATACAAATTTTTAATTCAATGTGTTAATTCAAAAAAGCTTCTTGAACAGATGTTTGGATATACATTTTCAATGTTAATAGAACTTCTATATGGTAGGAAAGAAGGAGTACCAGGCAGGTAAAAAATAAAACAGGGAGCCATCTTCTATTATAAAAAAGACATTAATTTCTGAACTACTCCCTAGATCAGAGTACTTTAGGCTGAAAGAATCTGCAGGGATATTCTACTCTACACCACAACTCAATATATTAAATCTCCAAAAAAATAAGTGATTTATACAAAATCAGAACACAGAACTTGAATTTTTTTTAAATACTGTTTTGCCAATAATTACGATTTCCACATGTCTGGACTTACTTTCCTAAGGCAGTCTTTTTCCTTAGTGTGACACAAAAGAAACAACATGGGGGCGCCTGGTGGCTCAGTTGGTTAAGCAACTGCCTTCAGCTCAAGGTCATGATCCCGGAATTCCCGGATCAAGCCCCGCATTGGGCTCCCTGCTCGGTGGGAAGCCTGCTTCTCCCTCTCTCACTCCCCCTGCTTGTGTTCCCTCTCTAGCTGTGTTTTTCTCTGTCAAAAAAATAAAATCTTAAAAAAGAAAGAAAGGAAGGAAGGGAGGGAGGGAGGAAGGAACGAACGAACGATGTGGACAAACACTGCATTTCTTTTAATTTTTCCCTATAATAGTTTCATTCAATTGTTTATATAACATTAATCAGGAAGTTAACCTAACCTAATGACCACTACCACCACCACCAATAACTTTTAGCAAATCTTTTTGAAAACCTTGATGCAGATGTTTATAAGACTAAACAGTCTATTTTCTGTGGAAAGACATTTCTAACTTTTTATCTACTTTCTAACCTATTTTTTATTAATTTAACTTTGAATCTTACATTACTTAACAATATCCCTCAAAAAATAAAAAAAATCAAAGCACAAGTAAAAGCCTTCAAATGAAAGGAACGTATTTGTAACATACCAAGATAGTTTTAAACTTGAATAATTTTGAGCTATTCATCAGGCAAGTTCTTAAAATTACCCTCTTTAAACAACACTGACTATAACCACACCTCTGGGCTCAATTTCCAAAAGGAAACTATCACATGAACACTTCTGGAATGAACTTCGTAAATGCATTCATCTACTTAATCTAAAAACAGATCTTGGGAAAGAAAATTAGAGGGTGTGAAAAACATTTTTAAACTTTATTACTTGCACCAAAAGACCAAATTATGGCACTATGATTGGGGGAAAAAATCCCAGGTATAAATAATGCCCTTCATATTAAAAGAAAAAAGTCTGGCATAGTTATAAAGCCATTAGATACCTGTAACTTCCCAAACTCTACAGTTTGACCTCATTTTTTCTTTCCTTATTCTAGAATTTCATTCAAAAATCTAACTAGAAGCTGAGAGAGATGATTCAACCAAGGCTCAGAGAACAAGAACTATCATTACTTAACACTTTTCTGGAATAAAGACAAAATCTACCTTAGTGCCTCTCAGATTTACCATTCTATTTTTTCCCTACACTTCTTTCACAGTTAGGGAGAATAAGATCAAGAACTAGGATTTCCCTGGGCCATCATCTTTTTTCTTCAATGAAATGTTGCATGGCACAACGTTGTACCATCTATGTATGATATTCTAACTAGAAATTTTATCTTTAATCATCACTTCTTGCTTGCAAATCATTAACATTTATTTTTTTCATTATAAAAGTTTTTATTTAGAAAGAAAAAGATACATAATTATTACAAAAATGACATTAACGTTTATTTTAATAAGTCTTTAAATGCTGGGTTACCAAGTTGCGATTTCACTTTGCAAGAAAAGAAGGCAGAGAGGTGTGATAACAGCTTCCAATTTTCCATTCAAATATCATTGTGGTAACAAGGTAAAAGATGGCTTGAGAGAGAAAGACCACTCAGAAAATCCTCTAGCTTGTGTAAGAGAGATTCAGTGTGCCCTTGAGCTAAGGCAGTGGCAAGGGGGATGGAGAGACTGAAAATGGTCTAAAGCTGTGATTCCTCAATTTCAATGGGCAGCAGATTCAGAGTTTCTGAGGTTGGGATGGGGACTGAGAATGTGCATTTCTATTAAGTTCCAAGGTGACATTCATGCTGGCAGTACAGGACCATCCTTTCAAAATAACTGGACTAAAACTTTTCTACTCCAAGTGTGGTTTGTATATCAACAGCACTTACTAGAAACTTATTAGAAACAGAAACTACCAAGCCCAACTCCGGTCCTACTGTACCTAAATCTGCATTTTTACAAGATCCTCAGATGGTTCCTATGAAGATTAAGGTCAGAGATATAGTATACTGGTCTAGAATGAAGAACAGTAGGATCGATAGAGTTTGGAAAGAATGAAAGAGGGTCTAGCACGACCAGACGTACCACCTCAAGAATTAGGTAGACAGGAGTAATGATGTTTAGTAATCTTCTTCTACTCATGGGTGGAAATGTGACAAAATTTAGTAATTTAACAGAATTTCCACAACCCCTAAATTCTAACATAAAAGATACTGCACAAGGCTAGTGTCCTCTTATGAAAACTGATAATGAGAACCATGCTTTGCCTATCAAGTCCTTGCTCTGCAAACAGGGAAAAATATTCAATTCCTGGCTGATTCTGGACTTAGGTTTCCATAAACTGCGGTAAGAGATCTAGTCTCAGGCTAGATAGCTAAGTCAACTCCTTCCTTCCCACAGGTTAGGAAATATCTTGCTTTTTGATGGAAAGTAATGGAACTCATCTTTTTTTAAAAAAAAAGATTTTATTTATTTGACAGAGAGAAACACAGCCAGAGAGGGATCACAAGCAGAGGGAGTGAGAGAGGGAGCAGCAGGCTTCCTGCCGAGCAGGGAGCCTGATGTGGGGCTTGATCCTAGATCTCCGGGATCATGACCTGAGCCTAAGGCAGTCGCTTAACCAACTGAGCCACCCAGGCGCCCCAAGGAACTCATCTTTTTAAAAATGAGTGAGTGGATTATTAAAGTAAGCAAAGAGGTTCAAATACAATACAAAAAATGGAGCTGCTCCTCTGTTCCATGTATATGTTGATCTTCAGAACTTTCTGTCTTGGGAGAAGATGAAATTTTGGCCAACTCATCTGTCCCCGAGAAGAGGACTCAGTAAATGATGCCAAGAACCAATAATTAGGGCGCTGGGTGGCTCAGTGGGTAAAGCCTCTGCCTTCGGCTCAGGTCATGATCTCAGAGTCCGGGGATCGAGGCCCGCATTGGGCTCTCTGCTCAGCAGGGAGTCTGCTTCCTCCTCTCTCTCTGCCTATCTCTCTGCCTACTTGTAATCTCTCTCTCTGTTAAATAAATAAATAAAATCTTTTTAAAAAGAACAAGAATTATAGGCAGTAACATTTTTGAAAGATGAGTGGCTAAATATATGCTCTACTCATCAGTGGAGTATGGCGGTCATGGAGCAAACAGCCCACATCCAAATCCAGGCCCCCTGCTGAGTGGCTGTGAGATTTTGGGTAATTTACTTCACATCTCTAAATTTAAGGTTTTTCATATCAATCTTATATTAATCTTAACACATGGTTTATGTGAGAATTAAATGAGATAATAGGCAAGAAAACACAGTACCTGAAAGTTAATTTCTCAGTATTTTTAGGTATCTCCTGTTTTTTCTTATCAATTGGCTGTAATAAATACAGCATAAATAAATATTCCCTATTTTCCTGGCTATTCCTGGAAAGCTGGATTGGATCAGAAGCAGCGGGCCAGAACTGTAAGCATTACAGTCTTCAACCACCGGGCTGCACACTGACATGCCAAGAGTTCTTCTTTCACAGATGAGCTACCCCACTGCTAACAAAAACAACACATAAATTGTTGTTTAATGTGCAGACCTTTATAGTGGTGATTACAAGATGTAACACTGAAATGAGCAGGCCATATGATACACTGACACAATTAGTTCTTTTTATAAACAGAGACAAACAACTTTGCAGGACATCAAACTGCCACAAAAGACATGTGAAGTGCTTTTCCGCAATATGTTAACGCTTTGCTCTTTTAATATTCAACAGAGCACTGTTAGAGGGGGGAAAAAAGTTCTTTTAAAACAGTGACATAACACAGAGTTGAACCAAATATTTTGATTGATGGTGTATTTTTATACAAATGATCATGTAGTTATTCTATAATAATGAGAGCCATGTTAATTTTTGCACTTTTTAGTTGTGTTCTGAATCTCTTAATTCTTTAACTGAAAATTAAACCTAATTAAACCTTAATCTAAAAATTAGAAAAAGAGAGACTGAAAACTCTGTCAAAGTGTCTCTCTGTTGAAGAGGAAATCAGAGAAAGAAGAGGAACTGAGACCAGAACTGCAGATCCATAATGCAGAGATAGCTCTGTTTCCCTGTCCACACCCAGGATGCCATCTTCCCCTTGACCAACTCTAAGACAAGGTGGATTTTGTCTGGTGCCCTGAATATGGGTGAATAATGGTGCCCAGGGGCCTCTCACATCAGCAAGGTTAGGGACAGGGGAGAAATTGAGATTATGCCAAAGTGAATACTCACAGAGAGGACACATTCTCTTTGACCCACACAGGGAGTTAGGGGAAGTTGCTAGGGAATGATATAGTGGCAAAGGAATACAGTGTTCTTCCTTTATCATTACATTTTTGGAAATAATTTACCTTGAAATATTCCCTGAAATGTGCTTCTCTTACCAGGCAAAGGAAAATATAAGGTACAGAGATTATACCTGAGAACATAAATAACTATTAGAGCCAAGAAGTGCAACAACATTACCTTGGGTTTCTGTTTGTCCTGTAACATAGTTAATATTTTCTCCCTCCCAATAAAAATAAATTACCTCTCTAGACTGCTGAGCTCCGCTCTGAAATTCTCTCTCTTGACCCATCAAAGTAAAACTATTAGGAGGGGAAAGAAAAAAAAAAAAAAGAACAAGAAATGAAGAGACTGCAAGTGGGAAGAATTCTCTAGAGTGTCTGAGTCTGGTCAGAGCCAATCACATGCTCATGACCCTATGTCTGTCGCCATGACTAAGGTCACAAAGTCACTTGTACTTATCACAGACGTGGGTATTAGTAACCTCAGTTGGAGTATCATGAGTTTAAAAAATTTTAGCTTAGGAAAAATAAAATACAGATTTAACAAATGCTTAAACTTAAGAATGTCAATTTGTATGGATAAGAAAAATTTTAGACCCGTTTCTCTTTTTGGGAGATATAACATTCTAGAAAATTATATATAATGAAAGAAAAAGTTTAGAAGCTTGCCACTATAATCACTAAGCAGAAGAAAATCAAAACATTTCAGATCATGTAAACTGTAGGAGGTGTTTGTTTCATTTTGTAAATTCTCATCTCATTTTGTTTAAATTCTCATCACTGATTTTTTTTCCACACTGTAATAAGGTGGGCATGTACACATAATTATAGATAAAATATCTGTGAATTCCACTTTTGAAACATAAAATATATATATTTTTAAGTGAGTTTTTAAGTTTTCAAAATCTTTCATTTTCCTTGTACCATATGGTAAGGGAAAAGTCAAACAGACTCTCCTCCCCTCCTCTGTCAGGAATTTCCACCAGCCAACCACAAGTGGAAAGTATTTCCATGTTTGCAACACTTTGTAACTACAGTTTTTTTTTGCCCTCAAAGAATAAGAGCAGAATGAACATTTATTGCTTTGAGATGGTGGTTCTTGGAATTCAATGCACAGAGGCACATACTCTATCATCTTAGAGAATGAGAAGATTTCACATTTGATAAATGAAATACTGTCTAGCCACATTTTATTTCTTAGGCACGTGTTCTCTGTGTGCACTTTTTAAAACACTGGGACTAATTTTGTCAACAGCATGCATTTTCAATTTGCAGTCTGATCTTTCAACTTCCTTTAAACACCTTTCTGCAAATATTTGGTTTCTATGGATGCTCACCCTCAATGTTTGCATGGGAGTTTTGTTGCCAGAGATGAATCAATCAGAAATTTGATGAGTATATTGGCCAAATGGAGTGGTACATTTCATCGTAATCTTTGACAATGCCAGGACATATTTATTTGCACAACACCAAAACATGGCCCTGTTCCTCACAACAAGTGGTCTACAACAAATTCAGTGCTGTCTGGTAATATGGAAGAAATGCTCTAACATCAGATTTTCTTTTATATATACTTGTGTGGAAAATAGATTCATAAAACTATCACAGAATGTGGAGTCTGTTGAAGTGAACGGAAAAAAGGAGATGGATCCTTGGCAAAAAGGAAACTGTAAAGTGCTTCTGCTTGGATGGACAAGAGGGCAAAAACAGAGGATTTGGGAGAAATAATAAAACATTAGAGACACTTTAAAGAAGAATTCACGTTTTGCATTAAGCTTCTCTATTGTCAATGACAATCGGTTTTATATTTAATTAAAGACTGAAAAGGAATGTGTAAACTAGTATAGGAAGTTTAGAAAATAATAAAAAGTGATTCAACAATCTATGGATTGTGGGCATATGACAAGGAATTAAGAAAATTTAAGGGGGTGCCTGGGTGGTTCAGTCGTTAAGCATCTGCCTTGGACTCAGGTCATGATCCCAGAGTCCCAGGATTGAGCTCCGCATTGGGCTCCCCGCTCAGCAGGAAGCCTGCTTCTCCCTCTCTCACTCCTCCTGCTTGTGTTTCCTCTCTAGCTGTGTTTCTGTCAAATAAATAAAATCTTTTAAAAAATTTAAGATGAATTTTTAGCTTAATAAGTGAATTAAGGTGGCCAATATGGGAAGAAAAGTTGTGGATATCATGGCTCTCTACTGAGTTTCATGGTCCCAATAAAGAAAAACATAATTATAGCAGAAAAGAAGGAAATATAAATTAGAGGATAAAAGTAAAGGAAGTTTTCTACATAAAACATCTGTAATGCTTCCTTCTCTTATAAGATTAGAAGAAGTTTATTTGAGATTCTTTTTT
>PITA01023944.1:0-27175 GCA_004023965.1 Spilogale gracilis
TTTTTTTTTTTTTAAGATTTTATTTATTTGACAGAGAGAAACACAGCGAGAGAGGGAACACAAGCAGGGGGAGTGAGAGAGGGAGAAGCAGGCCTCCCGCCGAGCAGGAAGCCCGATGTGGGACTCGATCCCGCGTCTCCGGGATCATGACCTGAGCTGAAGGCAGCTGCTTAACCAACTGAGCCACCCAGGCGTCCCATCAATTTGTGTTTTAATAAACTCCTTTCACATCCTGATTCACTGTAATGTTTAAGAACCACTAGACCAGAACACTGATTCCAAAGCCTGGGTGCATGCCAGAATTATCTGGGGGCACTTAGAGGTACGATTCCTGGGCTCACTTCAGGTTAGGGACCAGGTAATTGTAGGGAAGCCAATGAGGCATTCTACCAAGGACAGCTTCAAGAACCTAAAGGCCACGCGTTCCCTACAGCTCTTTTCAGCTCTGAAGAGGCACAGGCTCAAGAACAGTAACTCTTCACATTTTTAGGTCAGGGATCCCTCAGGGAATTTGAGGAGAACTATAAAAATGAATATGCACATGGACACACAGACATATCTTTGTATCTCCTTTTAGGGGTTCTTATCTCCTGGTTGACCATATATGGACCCCTGTTTAAGGAGCCCCTACTCTATACGGTTATTACGTGTAGAAAGTCTTTGTAGAGTAGGAAGCTTCAGAAGTCTCCTCAGTAGGCTCCCTGTTCCCGCCCACCATCATCAGCCAGAGGAGGGAATCATTTCTCTCAGCTTTAACAGGCCCAAGAGAAGAGAAAGCCAGAAAGCCAGGTGTGAAATGCCCAGTGTAGGGCATGGGGAAAAGGGGCAGAGTAGTTAAGAGGAAGACCCTGACGTCTCCCTGCTTGAGTTATAATTCTGGTTCTAACACTAATACACAGACCAGCTATGTGATCTTGGGAAAATTACTTAACTTGTCCCTGTTCTTCAGTTTATTCACCTGCAAATCAGGTAAACCAATGGTCTTTACTCCATGGGGTTCCGGCAAGGAATGTGATGAGACAATGCGCATATAATGCTTACTAGGTTACCTGGCACGTAGTAGGTATTCAATGAGCATTAGTGACTGCTAGAATTAAAAAATCACTCCTACCTTCTCCAGTAACTCCTGTTCAGTGGCAGACTTCTGCTTAAGAGATCTTTTTTTTTTCCAGAAAAACTTTATCGAATTGCCTGGATTAGGTTCCCCTCTTCTATGTTTTCTTCTTTGATTTCACTGCTATCGTAATTGGTAGCTGAGGGTCTCTTTCCCTGCTGGACTGGAAGTTCCAAACTTGGGTCTTTCGGCCTTCCTATGTCTCTCTGAAACCTCACTGCCTAGCACAGTATCAAGGGACTGCTAGGTGCTCGATTAACAGTAGCTAGAAAAACACAAGCAAGAAGCCAGCTGTATCCCCAAATACAGGCTAGATTGTATCCATATACATCAATCTAAAAGTCAAACCCGTTCAGGCTCTGAACCACTTGTATTCTGTTCATGGAATGTACACCAGTAATTATATGTGTTTCCTATTTCACTTTGCCTCTCCAGGCATAAACACTCAATGGTAGAGTCTGATTAGGGTCCCTGAAGGCCCAATAGCACCCAGTGCTGGGCACACCCAGTGGGTGAGGCTTGGGGAGACCGGTTCTGCCTATAGTAAAAGACACTGCCACCTTGCAGTAACTCAGAGGAATGTGTGTAGGATCTTCCCAGGGCCGGCGAGCTGGCGGGAGACTCTTCTCACTGGGGAGGGTTGATTGCATCTGGGTAACAATTACGAGCTTTGTGTCCAGGCAGGCCCGGATCTAAACTGGGGCTCTGCTACCAGGCAGTGGTGTGGCCTGACCGAGCTGCTTATAGCCCCTTATTCTCAGGTCCTTGATTTTGAAAAATGGGGATGATCCCATCCACTGAGCCGGCCACACCCCCAACAGCTTTGGCTCACCGTGTCTGCTGGGGGGTAAGTAGGACTATATGGAGGGCATTCTTAAACTCAACCCAAAAATGAAAGTAAGCCCAACACTCTGGGATACCTAAAAAGATGTTTCATCATTCATAGTCTCACATACATGAGGCTCTCTCTAGATTTCACCAAAGCCCCCTTTTTGCCCGTCAACTGTGGTCCCAGTCCAAAAGAGGGTACGAAGAACAGACGCTACTAGAAGGTGGCTTCTGACGGTGAGCAAGGAGGACCGAGACCTTCCTAATATGGGAGCAGATAGAAAAGGAGTGAGACTCACAGATGAAGTGGAATTGCCAAGGATCTGGGTGTGGCTCAAGGTACCACGGTATTTCTCTGCTTGTAGAATGAACTGAAGAATCCAAGAAAAATTTACCTTGTGCTTGGGGAAAAGGGATTAAGTCATTCACCTGAGTTTACCAAATTTCTTCAAGAAGGACGAAGGTTCTGGACACATACCAGTTTAGCCTTCTTCCCAGGCTCACATGCTTATTTATGTCTATGTTCTGTTAGCAAAAATCAGCACCACATAGAAATATAATATATAAGGCAGATAATACACAGATGCAAAAGTGAGCATGTGAGCTGCTTCATTTCCCACCAAACACAGAAAAATCCCAACTTACAATATTCATGAACGCTTCTGGATCCACGGCATACATCGTTGGCATACATCCTGAATTCACATTTCTTTGGAACAAATACGCCACCAGAATCACAAGCCACATCTCCGTTCTGTAGGATACAATCCACACTCTTGACAAGATATTTGGCATGATCCAACATCTGCATTTATTAATTTTTTTTCCTGGCCATATCACAACGAGTCCTAACGTCAGAACGGTCTACAGCTTTAAAGACTGTTTCCTCTGTGCTCCATCCAGGATTCCTCCCCCAAATTTGGAAGCTGATCCGACACACTTGGTTGACAGGAAGAAAAGAGCTGGAAGCAGAATGGAAACGTGGCCCAGGGTGTCCTAATGCCACCAGGCCCCTCCCACTCCTCCCAGAGTGCAGTCACCAGCCCTCAACTTCTAGCTGTGTACAACTTTCTTTGATGTTTGATGTCACCTGCGCTGATGTGTGTACAATACTGCCCATAAAACCCCTGTTCTTCATCATCAGGAAATAGGAACCACAAGGAAGATCATTTTTCTTCTTTTCCTAGTTTTTGTCTTTCTTTGGAGGGTGGAAAGATAGGGAGTCTGCAGAAAACACTGCAAGCGTCTACAGTCACGTTCCAAGGGTTCAGTGATCAGTCCTTTCTTTTTTTTTTTTAAGATTTTTATTTATTTATTTGACAAGAGAGAGAGAGGGACAGAGAATACAAGCAGTGGCTGCAGCAGAGGGAGAGGGAAAAGGAGGCTCCCCATTGAGCAGGGAGCCTAGCTTGGGCTTTGATGCCAGGACCCTGGGATCATGACCTGAGTGGAAGGCAGATGCTTTACCGACTGAGCCACCCAGGTGCCCCTGTAATCAGTCCATTTACTGCAGATCAGTGTACTGATAAGTAGTTTTACTTAACAGATCAAGAAATGATGGGACATTTTCTCTTCTTAGTGATGGGTGAGAACATTGGTTGGAAGAAGACGAATCTTCCACATTTAGGCCATTTCTCTGTGGCTCGACTAAACAGACACATGCAAAACATTTCATTTTGGGTTATGATCACTAGCCAATGCTGACAGATTAATGAGACAAATACCTGGCAAATTAAATCAGCTGCAATAACTCAAATGAGTTGCTGCCTAGTTATTTTCATGACTGAAATGTCCCAGTTATATAAAGTGCGTGATGGTGTGAGCACTTCCTTACCCTACTGCTGTTTAAGCAGGCCACGAGGATAGACTTATTGTCATTTTAAGTAAAGAGAGTGTTAGAATTTAAGAAAAACCCCCAAAACAACCATTATTTGAAGTCGTATATTTCTTTGTTTAGGGAGACAAACCATGAGGAGACTCGACTGCAGGAACCAAACAGAGGGTTACAGCGAGGAGGAGGGGTGGGGGGATGAGGAGGTGGGGAATAGTGGGGTAACAGGGTGATGGATATGAAGGACGGCACGTGTTGTGATGATATAGTGATACCACTGGGTGGTATATGCAAGCTAATGAATCGCTGAACACACATCAAAAACTAATGACGTGCTCCATGCTGGCTAATTGAACATAATAAAAAAAAATCAATTAAAAAAAAAAAGAACTGAGTTAACAGCAGCCACACTAACTCAGAGACATCTGGAATGTGGTTGGGGAAGGAGCCAAACCTGCAACTGGACAGACGAGTCTGTGAGAAAGTACCACCCACGGTCTCAGCCTCACCCCTGCTGGGCTGGCCTCACCCCTGCTGGGCCTGCCACAGAGGTGTGGTAAGTAAGCCTGAGGCTCTTATCTGGACCCATCTCAACACTCCCACCACGTTGATCTGGTGCTTGCTAAGGAGGGGCCGTCTGACCTAGTTCAGAAGAGCAGGGACATCCGTCTAACACTACGGAGAGCCCCACGTCCGTCTGTCCGTCCTCAGTCCCTGCTGAGCGCATTGAGCCCTGCAAAGTAAGACTTTCAAAAGGAACTTTGGCCCCCACCACCGACATCTCTGGAGTTTTGAATGTCAGATAGGCTAGGAAAAAAAACAATCACATTCGTCTCTTTTGTTTTTACAAACATGAAGATTTGCCCAACATTACCTGGCTAAATTGTGGCAATGCCAATACTAAAAATTCAGGTGTTTCATTGGTTAGCATTATTATGGCATGGGAAAAAATGTAACATTTCAAGTGTCCTCGTCTCCTTTCAAGGGACAAGCCTTACCACCCTCAGAAGAAATGACATCAATCCCTGGGAACCGTCTCTTTAAAACTTCTCTCCTGGATTTGAGATTTAAGATTATTCTCAATGATTTCATTATAATTTTGGGAACATAATCTACTCACATATGCTTCAATATATTCAGGCAAGATCAACTCCCACATTAGATTAATAAATTTCTGAATATTGCACAGATTTATTAATAAAAGAATTGATGCCAATTGGACTGATTAGTTCAGAAAGAATCCCATGTTTTGGGTAGTTTTGTCTGCAGCCTTTCTGAGTCACGCCCTCCTTGGGTGCGAGTATAACGCAGAGAAAATACAGTTCAATATGGCTACCAAATCACCCAGACTTTATGAGCTCATAACTGTCCTTTCAGAAGCAGGAAAGCAACATCCTAAGTCCAGTCCAAGGAGATAAATTTCGAACAAACATGATACAAGTTGATTTCTTCCCCACTCCAGAATTTTAACCACCTTAGCAACTCCCAAGCCACTGAAAACATCAGAAGCTATACACACAGAGATGGGGGTCCAGATGTGCCAATGAACTTGACCTCCAACTCAGAGTGTTCATCTTGATAGATTTATCTGTAACGGTTTCTATCAAGGAACTCTGTCATCTTTTAAAACGGTTTTTTTTTTTTTTTTTTATCATGTCCATACATAAAGACGGAGGATCTAAAAGACCCTGATATCTTGAAACTAGAAAAATGGGCCTCCCCTAATGTACATGATGTTTGAATCAGTTCAATATCAAAATTATATATTAAAAAAAAACTGGTCTAGGGGCGCCTGGGTGGCTCAGTGGGTTAAGTGCCTGCCTTCGGCTCAGGTCATGATCACAGGGTCCTGGGATCGAGTCCTGCTATCGGACTCCTTGCTCAGTGAGGAGTCTGCTTCTCCCTCTCCCTAGGCCTGCTACCCCCCACCCCCTGCTTGGGCTCTCTCTCCCTCTCTGTCAAAATTAAAAAAAAAAAAAATCTTAAAAAAAACAAAAACCTCTCTCTCTCCTTATCTCTCTGTCTCTCAAATAAGTAAATAAAATCTTAAAAAAAATAAAAATAAAATAAAAATGAAGCAAACAGAATAGGACAAAACTCCCAAAACAGAAAGCAAGCAGTAACAAGAGTTAAAAAAAAAAAAAAAAGTCCAAATGAAAAAGCCCCTCAAGCTAGAAAGTTCTCTTTTCTGTTTGAGTTGTGGGTAAAAGAGCTCTCACCTTAGTGCTGTATCCCCCTAATGCTGAACTGAGCTTTATTAACACAGTCCCTTCAGGTTGTCTGAGCTGACGTTCCGAGCCCAGGGTGGGGGGGGGGTGCGGGTGCTGGGGGTGCTGGGGGTGCTGGGCCCCGGAATCCAGCTCAAAGTCCCAGTCAGTGCTCTGGGCAGACTCCCTCTGCCATCAAATGACTGGAACTTCTGTGCTGACTCAGACTTGGGCCTGACCCCTTCCTTTCTCACCAAGAGTTGTCTCGAAGGACACCCCCAGGCTTTTAGGCAAACGGCCTTTTGGTTGATCTGCCCTCCTGGCCTGTCAGACATGCCTGAAAATACAGGATTCTCATTTTGAGACCTCACAATACCGCTCAGCTCTACTAATCAACACAGGGTGCTTCTTTTTTTTTTTTTAAAGAAAGAAAATAGAAATTGTTTTATGTTAGAATAAAGATATTAAATTCTAAAATAAAATGTAGTTAAGTTTAAAGATGTAGGGTTTGGGGAAAATATGTAAAACAGGATTGTAGCGTGCCTGGCTGGCTCAGTAGGTTGGGCATCTGCCTTCAGTTCAGGTCATGATGTTAGAGTCCTGAAGGGAGCCCCGTGTGGGGCCCCCTGCTCAGCGGCAAGTCTGCTTCTCCCTCTGTGCCTCCCTCTACTCATGCACGTGTGTGCTCTCTCTCTCAAGTAAATAAATAAAATCTTAAAAAAAAAACATGATTGCAAAATAAGACAACAGAATGTACTTAGGTGTATGTTAGGCGTAAGGAAAACTACAGGGTTTTAAAATAACGATTGCACAATATCGTGGTGGTGGGTTGAAGAAGGCATAGCCTAAAATGGGGGCTCATTTCTTTTTTTTTAAGATTTATTTATTTATTTATTTATTTATTTATTTATTTATTTAAAAGATTTTTATTTATTTGACAGAGAGAGAGATCACAATTAGGCAGAGAGAGGAGGAAGCAGGCTCCCTGCCGAGCAGAGAGCCCGACGCGGGCCTCAATCCCAGGACCCTGAGATCATGACCTGAGCCAAAAGCAGAGGCTTTAACTGAGCCACCCAGGTGCCCAAGATTGATTTATTTATTTGATATATGTATAGAGAGAGTGGGTGGAGAAGCAGAGGGAGAGGGAGAGAGAATCCCAGGCAGACTCCCCACTGATCACGGATCCCTAGGTGGGCCTCGATCTCAGGACCCTGAGGTCATGAGCTGAGCCGAACCAGAGTTGGACACTCAACAGACTGAGCCACCCAGGTGCCTCAGTGTGGGTTAAGTTCTAAAACCAAATAGTCACACCCTACTTGTTTGTCTGAAGGACAGCTTTGCTGAGAAAGTATCCTTGGTTGGTAACAACTTTCTTAGGCACTTTGGATATCTCATTCCACTCTCTTCTAGGCTGCAAGATCTCTGCTAAGACCTCCGCTGATGGCATTGTGGGGCTTCCTTAATATCAGGTAATTATTTTCTTCCTGCTTCTTTTAAAATTCTCTTTTGTCTCTAATTTTAGACAGTTTTATTATAATGTATTTTGGGGAAGATCATTTTGAATTGAAATTTTGGAGTGACTTCTGAGCTTCATGAACTTAGATATCTGCCTCTATCCCTAGATTTGGGAAACTCTCCACCATTATTTCTTTAAATAAACATTCTACTCCTTCCCGTCTTCTCTGGACTCCAGTGGTGGATATGCTATTTTTATAAAATCCCATAAACTTTCTTCACTCTTTTTTATTCTTTTGTTTGTTTGTTTTAACGCTTTTGCTTCTCTTATTGGATAATTTCAATGGATCTGTTTGCAAGCTTACTGCTTCATTCTTTCATTTGTTTAAGACTTTGTTTACATTCTCTGTTGAATTTTTCAGTTCAGTCATTGTATTCTTTAGCCCCCAAATTTCTGTTTGATTCTTTTTTTATATTTTCTATGTCTTTGTTGAACTTTCCGTTGTATTCTTGTACTGTTTTCGCGATACTATTAAATTGTTATCTCTGTTCCTTTAGACCTCTGAGTATCTTTAGAAGAATTATTTTGAACTCTTTGTCAGGCAATTTCTGGATCTCTATTTCTTTGGGGCCAGTTTCCGGAAGGTGTGCCTTATGCCTTTGCTGGAGTCATGTTTCTCCCATTCTTCATGATGACTGTAGCCCTTGTACAGGTGTCTGTATTTGAAGATGCAGTCCCCTCATTCAGACTTTATGAGCTTATTTTGATGAGGGAAACATTTTGCCTGTGGGCAGGAGCCTGCTTCAGCATGCTAGGATAGTAGGCTAATGGCACAGGGTGCCAAGAGTGGGGGTGGATGTTGGTACCAAGTCCAGAGGGGGGTGAGGTCTTTTTGGCTCAGGCTGCTGAGGTCCATCGCATCGACAGTCGTGTGGTCCTTGGTGAGTGCCGTGGGGATCTTCAGTGGTGCCAAGGGCTGCTGGGGTCCTCAGTAGGTCCAGAGCGAGGTGTCAGGGTGGGCAGCAGTGGTGGCTGGAGCTGGTGTGACACATGCACTTGGCTGTTAGTTGCCGGAGCAAAGTGCAGACACCCCGCTGTGGGGAGCCTTGGCCATCAGTGTGCGCTCCCGTGACTGCGGTCTCCCGTTGGGCATGTGCAAGGTGGAGGAGGTCAGGGACCCGCATCAGGCTGGTGGTGTGCAGGTACACAGCCAGGGACCAGCCGACTGCAGGAGCAGATGCAGGAGGGTAGGGAAGGGAGAGGGGAGCAGGGACTCAGGAGGCTTGTACCAGGGATGTCCATACCTATGGAGCAAACCTGGTGAATTCTGCAGGGGTCTGTGGGGACTGTGTTGGCCACTGGTTTCTTTTTTTTCTTCTTTCTTTCTTTCTTTCTTTCTTTCTTTCTTTCTTTCTTTCTTTCTTTTTCTGTCTTCTTTCTTTCTTCTCTCTTTCCTTCTTTCTCCTTTTCCTTTTTCTTTCCTTTTCTTTCCCTCTCTCCCTCTTTCTTTTTTTTTTTTTAATTTTTATCTATTTGAGAAAGAGACTGGAGACAGGGAATGAGCAGGGAGAGGGGCAGAAGGAGAGGTAGAAGCAGACTCCCCTCTGAGCAGGGAGCCCGATGTGGGAATCAATCCTAGGACCCTGGGATCATGACCTGAGCCAAAGGTAGACACTCCACTGACTGAGTCCCACAGGCGTCCCCAGCCACTGGCTTCTTGAGTGGGAAAAGTCTCTGGGTTTGTCCCTAGAGCAGATCACTGGGCACTGTGGTGGCTGCTGCTGTGTGGCTCTCATTGGTGGCCCCTGTCTACTTCATCGTTCCCGGCTGTCTCTCCGAGTTTTAGCTCTGCCAAATGGGTGGGGTAAAACCAAAGAAGGTCTTTGATGTGGTGTCCTGAAGGGCTGGGGAAGCTTCCCACTTACCTTCTTCCTTTCTCAGCAAGGGACACTGTCTCAGCTCGGGAGCTCCCTCTTGAGATGGGGCAAGCCTGGCCCCCTGGGGCTGGAGAGATGTGGGCAAAATGAGGCTGTCTTCCTTTATTCTTGGGTGTGGTTATTCTCAGGGTATTTGTTACACTGTGTCGTGGAGATTCCTTGGGTGGACTCCAGAATGCTCCCAGAGCCCTTTTTATTTGTGGGTGGTTATCTAATGGTTGATCTTTGTGGATGGGGTTGGACGCTGGCGTATGTAAGTCACGCTTACTGTATGTGTGGCTCTCTGTGACTTTATTATCCTTGCTGAGTCTCAGGGTAGTCCCTTATAACTTTTTTTTTTTTAAAGAGAGAGAGCACAAGGGAGGGGCAGAGAGAGAGAGACAATCTCAGGCAGATTCCATGCCCAGCGTGGAGCCCAATGCGGGGCTTGATCTCATGACCCTGGAATCATGATGTGAGCCAAAAATCAAGGCTCAGACCTTCAACTCTCTGAGCCATCCAGGTGTCCCCCGCCTTGTACCATGTGAATAGCGATGACACCTTCTTCCCAGGCTGCCGTGTGGGTTAAGTGGGTATGAAGGCAATGCCTAGGGCAGAGGGGGATGAGCACATCTCAGCAAGTTTGCTTTCTGCGGGTCACGGTAGTGGTAATGCTGGCTCACTGCTCCTCACCGTGGCCTCCTGCCGGCTGAGATGATGCTTAGATGATTAGCCAGTTTCTCCATCAACCAGGGAAACTAGGAATCATTCAGTGTGGAGAGCTGACGTCCTGTTTCCTGCAGACTGGTCCACATCTGATCCTGGCTCTATGATCTTCGTTGAGCCCCTTCACCTCTCAGTGTCTCAGTAAAACTAGGACATCACCACGATAAATGGGAAAATGTATACAAATGTTGAATAAGCACAAGTACGTGCTGAAGGCATAGTATTTTCTTTCCTCGTTATTTTTCCTTCTTGAAGGATCCGGTGATATAGACCCAAGCTTTGTGGTTTCCAGATTTATTTCTAACCCAGGATTAAACCAGCCCTAGTTTGTTAACGCTAAAATCACAGACTTCTGATGTCACGGAGTTCAACTTCCTGACTTTTGTTTCAAAATTATATAATATGCACACTGCATATTTGTGGTGATACTTCAAAACACTATGGAGCACATAGAATGAGATGTACGTCCTATTTGTCTTCCTGGAGTTAATTCCCACTAATAGTTTGAAGTGTAACCTTCAAGATACTTTTTGTGTTTATATATACATGTAATTATACATTCACAGACAAATGAATGTACCTTTAGATACATGAATAAATAAATTTACTTATATAAATACGTGTATGTCTCCATATTTCTATATAGCTTTAAAACTTTCTGTCAGGGGTGCATGGGTGGCTCGGTAGGTTAAGCAAACCACCTTTGTTTTCAGCTCAGGTCATGATCTCAGGGTCGTGGGATCGAGCCCCATGTGGGACTCCATACTCAGCTTGGAGCCTGTCTAGGATTCTCTCTCTTCCTCTTCCTCTGCTCCCCTCTCTTTCTAAAAAAAAAAAAGAAAAAAAAAAAGAAAAGAAACTTTCTGTCATATGAAAGGCCTTTTCGTTTCACTATGTTAAATTTGGCTCATTTGATTTCATCATTGCAAAAAGCCACATTGTAGATATCAAGATATTACAATGCGCATGGTTAACTTCCTTCTGCTTGCAATATTTATTTATTACAAACAATACTATACCCTCATATCTACATATTGTGTGCACGCATGAGAGTATTTTTAGAGGGTAGATTTAAGATGGGGAATAAGAGATCAAAGGTTATGCAGTTTCTGCATTTTCAAAGCTACTGCTAAACTACCCCCAAAAGATTAACCCAGGGTAACTTCTGCTAATAAGGTGTGAGCATGATCATTTCCCCACATCCTCTTTCATTGATTCCACATTCTGTAAATCCTGGTAATTTTGCCAATATGATGGGATCAAGATGATATTTCAATTTTTGTTTGCGTTCTACTGAGTGATGACCGACTTGGACAATTTTCCTGTGCTCTGGCTCTTTGATTTTTCTTTAAGAATTGCTCTTTCAAAATATTAACCTATTTTCTCTGCCTTTTGAAAATGATTTATTGGGCTTTTCATTTTTTTATGACTATCGATCTTAGTTTGTTACATGTATTACAAATACTTTCTTTTCCTCTTAAAATTTTGATTATGGTGCCATCCTTTAGTTCCTTTTTCATCTTTCAGAAGTGTTAACATGTTACAGAGTGAAGTCTCTCGAGCTTTATTTTGGGCTTCTAGGTTTTCTGATTTTTTTTCCAAGATAAATTCTCTTTACTCCAAGATTACATAAATATATTCTATGTATTTACCAATATTTTCCCAGCATTTTTCATTTAGAACTCCAGACCATTTAAAATTTATTTTTTTAGAAGCAACTGGGTGTCTCAGTCAGTTAAACGTCTGCCTTCAGCTCAGGTCATGATCTTGGGGTCCTGGGATTGAGCCCCATGTTGGGCTCCTTGCACGTTGGGAAGTCTGCTTTTCCCTCTGCCCCTCACCCCACTCTTGTGCTCGCTCTCTTTCTCTCAAATAAATAAATAAAATATAACAAAAATTATTTTTCATCATGGGTGGGTATTGAATCTTATATTTTAAAAATATAAGTAGTTATTTAATTTTACAAGTATAACTTATCCTTTAGTCTTTTCTGATTCCACTGCAATGAATGACACCTTTACTTTTTCATTTCCTGTTTCAAGTCCCAGAAGCCCCAGAAAGCGTACATGATTTTCCTAGAGCAACGCTTCCAACTGGAAAAAATTTTGTCTCCAGGGAACTTTTTGTCTATTATCTGGAGACATTTTCCGGTCGTCACTACTAGGGGAGGTGCTACTGACATCTAGTGGTAGAGTCCAGGAATGCCGCTAAACATCTCGCAAGGCAGGAGGCGGTCCCCTGCAAAGAATGTCCCCATTCAGAATGCCAATAGTACTGAGGTTGTGAAATTTTGTCCTAGAGTCACTGGGGCGTATGAATCTACGTCTCAGAAAAAAATTCTATTTGTAAAAGGTATATGAATATGTTTACAATCAGTATTTAAAATTGCTGGCTTTGGAGGGCACCTGGGTGGCTTAAGTAGGTTAAGCATCTGCCTTCTGCTCAGGTCATGATCTTGGGATCCTGCAATCAAGTTCCATCTTGGGCTCCCTGCTCAGCAGGGAGTCTGCTTCTCTCTCTCCCTCTACCCGTCCCCCTGTTTGTGCGCTCTCTCTCTCTCTCTCTTTCTCTCTCTCTCTCTCTCTCTCTCTCTCTCATTCTCTCCCAAATAAACAAACAAAAATCTTAAAACAAAAATTGCTGGCTTTTTGTAACTGTTGATAAATCTTCCAAAAGTAGTTTTACTTATGCGCTAATAATTATCATGATTTAGTGACTGTTTTCCAGGTGAGAAAGAATGTGACTCTCGGCACTGACGTTCTATGAGATCTTCCCTATGTTCCATCACTAAAGTATTTTATTCTCACCCATTCTAGAACATATCGTTTGTTTCCCTGGATGACACACACATGAACTAATGGTGTGCTCTTTCCAAAGTACTGACTTTGGTCAGACTAGGCGGGGGTGAAGCTTTCCCAGCTGACTTTACCTCCCATACTCAAGAGATCAGACTGAAAATCATCTACTAGCTGATGCTGATTTTCGTTTCCACCGTAGACTGGCTGAATCGGGATCTCCAGGTTTGGGATCGAGGGACTTGTATTTTTATCAGGTGAACCAGATGGTTCTGGCAATGAGCTGGGTTTGGGGGGGTCGCTGCTTGGCTGCACTCATAGACCTCCTGCCTGCACGGAGAGAATCCCCTGTCGCCCCACAGCGACAGAGTCAAATTCTTCCAGGCTGACTCTGACCCCAGAAGGGAATTTAACCCCGAGGGTAAACCAGGACTGGAGCTTTTAGGGTTAAAGTTTTCCCTGTGTTCACCACCATCAAAAAATGTAGGAGAAAGATGATTCATAACAACCAAGACCTTTTTGAGATTTTAAAAGACGTCAGGGAAAACCATAAGGGTTGAAGAAACAAACATGTGGGTTACTCCTTTTTATGGCTGCTAATGATAGTTTGTGTTGGTTCAGTTTGCTTTCATCTCAAAGTGGATTTAAACATTAATTATAAATCTGGGTTGCATTTAACAAACAAATATAGCTAAACCTAGAGAATAAGATCATATGGACTTGGTCTGCACGATGCTAAGGAGTGCTGGGAATCACCTAATGCTTCCCATACGGGCAGTAGGCAAACACTCTGCTAAATGGACTTTTACACATTAATTGAGATGTTTAGCCTCCAGAGTCACTTAATCCCAGAGATCAAAGAGGTATGAGAATAGCAGCAAAAGGCTTGAACATCCAAAATGGCTTCCATGAGAGCAAAATAATTCTCTCAAGTACACTTAGCAGTTAGAACGCAACAACAGCAAATCGTTATCTTGAAATCTTTAGATTTTAACATTCCCAATTTTTTAGCTTTTAAGAGATCTATTATATGTATTCTTAAAATGGTTGCCCGGACAGCGTGTCAAGGAAGGAAGAGAAATTTGAAGTGAACTGACAAAAATTCAGCATATGTTTGCAAATCATAAAGGAAGACATTTGTGATGAAAGAATGAGTTAAAAAAAAAAAATCCGAGCTCTAGCTAAGCATAGTTCCCTGGGTGGTGGAGAGCATTTTGGCAAAAGAAAGTGGAGGGCAGGGGCCACCTGGGCGGCTCAGATGGTTAAGCGTCTGCCTTTGGCTCTGGTCATGATCTCCAGGTCCTAGGATCAAGCACCATGTGGGCTCCCAGCTCAACAAGGAGTCTGCTGCCCCTTCTCCCTTGTGCTCTCCCTGTGTCTGTCTCTCTCTCAAATGAATGAACAAAATATTACAAAAAAAAAGTGAGGGTCAGAATCCAGAGTATGTCTGAGAATCCTGTTAAGTCTAGCGGCCTGGTAACATTGATATCCATCGATATCCACCTGTCATCCTGGTGATAAAAAGTCTGGCTAAAGATGGGATAGTGGAGACAAAGAAGGGATATTTCTTCCCATGCATATTATCCACAGGGAACATTAGGGGACCCTAAGTAGCCCTGGTCTGAGCACTGACTCATGACTCCTTCTGAAGCCATATCTAGAGGGCATGGATTCTGGGGTAAGGGGTCTGGGCTAGTGATTGCAGGTTTATGGTCATTCGAGAATAGCAATTGGGAAAAAGGAGGGTCTTAGGACTTCCATGCCTGTTGTAAGTCAGCAGGTGAAGAAGAGTGAGTATTGAACTTAAAACCATTTAAGACTTGTGAGTACATGTATACACATAAATAAACCCAGTAGTCATCAGATGTAGGATTCAATCACTCAAGAAGGCAGGTAAGTAATTCAGGAGCTATCCAAATCAATGCCTTTGTCCCCAGATGTCTTTTTCCCCCTAATGAGGAGAAATCTCTACTTTGCTTTGTCATAGGTCCTGAAGTTCCACTTGGTTAGTGAGGCATTCCAGGGACGTGGCAGGAGCACTGGAGTGGGAGTCAGGGTCTGGGGTCCCTGGGGAAGCTAGTTTTGTGACGACAAGTGATTCATTTCCCCCATCTTGGCCCTGGAATCTATACAATTCAGTTGAAACCAGATCAGTAGTTTTCAAACTGTTTTGTTGAGGTCTGCGCTCTGTAGAAGGGCTGTGAGAAGTCTGCCAAAGGAGGCATTCAGTTTTGTTTTCAAGCTTAATTTTACTCATCTCAATAACTTTGCTACCCAGGTAATCGCAAGTGTCTATTTGTATATCAGAGGTCACATCTAGCCATACATTCATTAACTTATGCTAGAATGTCCTCTATCTTACATAATTGAAGAGAATCGAGGTTGTTTAAAACCGCTTAATTGTTTAACAACAATTATGACTTTAAGTGCTTTTGTGTTCAGATGTTATCATATCATCTAACTCAATAAAATAGAGCACTAAAGCCAAGACTGAGTCCCTGGAGTACTGTTGCTTGTAATAATTCCTAATTGTGAGGATTATCAAGGTAACTTCATCCTTGTCACTTCATAATGGCTGAAGGTTATAAATGTGAATTTTACCTGATCAACTTAGACTAACCCTCTACTAGTCATTGATTTTACATGTGTTGGAGCCTTATGTTCTATTTTTGGTTTGAAAAGACTTCTTTTTTGGTCCTAAAACTGCTTTAAAATCACGGGTGAGATGGTTTCTATACTCTCTTCTCTGACATTATTATCTAGGTCCTTCTTAAAAACATTAGGAAGATCGACTCATGTTGTCACCCTTTGAAATTTTGGAAATTTTGATTAAAAGGCAGCAGAGCAATGGTGGGGGAATGGTTTAGTCCTGGAGCACTTAGGAGAATCAGGCTGGGGGTGGGGATCCAAATTTGGAGCAGGGGGTTAGATAGAGAGCATATGAAGGAGCCCAAATCCTTGCAGAGAGAGAGGGAAACCGGGGGGGGCAGGGTCACCCATGGACAGAAGTGGTAGGTGCTGTACTTCTCCTGGCTGAATTGCTCAACTCTGCTTCTTTATTTTTAACTTTTTTTAAAATTTTTAAATACATTTTATTTTTTATTTTTTACTTTTTTGAGGGGGGAGGGGAAGGAGCAAAGTTAGTGAGAGAATCCCCCACAGACTCCACGCCCATTGCAGAGCCCGACGAGGGGCCCGATGTCCAGCCCTAGATCCTGACCTGAGCCGAAATCAAGAGTCAGACATTCAGCTGATGGAGCCAGCCAGGCATCCCCAAGTCCACTTTATAAAAAGGGATCACATTTATAGGAATACACATATTGAGGTTGATGAAGATCAGGAAGATGAGCTACTTTATTTTATAGATAAAAAGGCCCAGAAGAGGGAAACAACTTGCCCAAATATTTAACACCAACTTCCTCATGATGAGGACTAAGGTGGGCAAGGAGCACTGGGGGAAAAAGTGAGAGGAAGAGAGAGGAAGTAAGGTTGAGACAGGCTCCTTCTATGACTTCACTGGCTTTCGGGGGATGTCCTAGCCACATCCACTGGGACCCTCCAAAAGATGTAAATAGGCAGTGTCTCTCCTCTCTATGCATTCTCCAGAACGTAGCAGCCTCCCTGGCCCTGTCGCTAATGCTGACATAGATCATTTCTAGAAGATTCTCCCCAGGGGTTCCTGCCTTGAAATGTTGATCTGATTGTCTACAATACGCCTAGTATATCTTATCAACAGGGAATATGAAGCCTCTCCTTCATCACATCAATTAACACCAAACAAATAAAACAAACAACAAATCCAGAAACTGCATAATTTTAAAACAATGTCCTTAAAAATAAAGAGAAATATTTTATTCCTGTTTTTTTCAAATCCACAATATATCTAAAGAAGGATAGAACAACTGAGGAACATGAAAGACTCTATCATTGAGTTTCTTTAAAAATGTTTTCCTAGGGCCATTAAAAGGGTAAGCATGGGGATGTGTGGGTTCAGTTATGGAACCTGGAAATCCCAGCTGAAACCTCAAGGACACTGAGCGAGGAGTCCCACCTACCAGAAGCTTTGGGAATGTGGAGTCTGGCAAAGCTGGTTCAGATCCCAGCTTTGCTCTCACCAGCTGTGCACCCTCAGACCATTTTCTGTTTTTTTTCTTTTCTTACCTATAAATGAATAATAACACCTTCCTTGCAGCACTGTTGTAAAGCCTAAAAAACACACACACACGTGGAGGTACACAGCAATGTGCCTGGCATCTAGAAGCTATTTAATATGTCATTGGTATTTATGGTTGCTATTCTTATCATGAGACTGAATACCAGTTTGTAGGCTTGAGGTAGAGAAAACCAAAAGAAATTGGATTACTTGGACATTTTCTGCCTCACATTTCAGTTAAAATACATAAGGAGCCTGAAGCAGGCACCCTAATGGCAGACCACATTCTCTAGCAGCTCGGGCTTGCAAGGCTGGGTGTGGGCAGAGTTGCCGGACTCCCATCCCCCTGCTGGGTGGCTCTGGTCGCCCCTGGCTTTGCCAGGACAACGCTTGACAAGGGGGAAATTTGGAAGTTCTGCCTCCAACAACCTGCATAGACAGCTGAGGCAGAAACTGACTTTGAGGCTTTACAATCTGATCATCTGTGTTGATTAAATGCACAAGCCTATTTCTGGCCAAGAGCATAGCATGCGACTTTTCTGATAAAGGCCAAGACTTTGGAAAGACCTTGGAACAACCTTCACAATGTGCCACAATGAGGGCTGTCCACCTGCTACACCTTTCTGCAACCAAAAGCACTGACCTGAGAAGTATTTATAAATTCATCTAAATACCATAGGAAAAAATATCCTCACCTATTTTTTGTCCTCTTTAAGAATTTACTCCATTTCCAGAGCATCTCTTTCTGCCCTTTTTCTTTCTCCAACACAAGGTCAAGAGGAAGGCAAGCACGTTCTCTTGTTTAACGTATATAATAGGAAGTAAGAAGACTCTTCTCACTCTTTTCTCCAAAAAGGTCGCTACCCATTTCCCTCTCTTTTACTCAAACTTATAATTTATTCCAAAATTAAATATATTTTATAAAGATTTATTTATTTGAGAGTGAGAGAGAGAGAAAGCGAGCACATGTGCACAAGCGGGGGAGGGGCAGAGGAAGAGGGAAGGGTAGAACCCCAAACAGACTCCCTTTCAAGTGCTGAGCCAGACATGGGGTTCCATCATGACCTGAGCCAAAACCAAGAGCTGGATGCTCGACCGACCGATTCACCCAGGGGCCCCCACAATTAAATATTCTAATTCAAAAATTTATTTCTAGGACCCATCAGTGACAAACAAAAATAGCATAAGCCGCCAGGTGAGGGAAATGGTTACAGAAAATCTAGTTCAATGTCACAGCAGAGTACTATTCAGTCATTACACATCTATTGTAGCAGGATATTAACATGTTCATAAAATGTTTCAATGGGGAAAACAAAGGCTACCAAATAATATTTACTGACTAGAAAGAAGACCAGAAAAAAATCTATCAAAATATGAACCAAGTAGTTTTTGGCAGTAAGGATTTTGGTTATTTATTATTTTCTTTGTTAGCATGGTAAGGATTTTGGTTATTTATTATTTTCTTTGTTAGTGTCTATTTTCTAAAACATCCGTAATAAACAGATTTCACTTTTGCAATTGAATAAAAAAAAAAAAATATATATATATTTTAAATTTAAGAGACTATTCCCAAGACTATTTTAATCCAGAGAAAGGCAGTGCAGATTAGGAGCAGAAAGAACCATAGGGATGGCCTACCTCAGGGCAGGGTCCATTTGACTGAAGGAGAGCTGATTCAGGAATGCTGCCGTCCAGCTGGAGCACTGAAGTCGGAGAGGAAGCAGGACACTGGTCACACACAGCTTCCCCTGTCATCTAACGACCAGCTTCACTGCCTCAGGCCCAGATTCTTCTGTAGGTGCTTTAATCTATTAATCTTTAATCATTTTTCCGGCCGACCCAATGGAGTTCCTTAGGCCCTGTTTCCCCAAGTGTGGGCTAGACTCCCCTGGGACTATGGGAGATTTTAGCTGCTGCACAGGATATTAAATCATACAGAGGAGTTAAATCACAGAATGGGAGGGTCAGTCCCATCTATCCCATCTAGTCCCTATCGCCACTGTAACAAAGGACCATAAATGTTACGGTGTAAAGTCACATATATTTATTCTGTTATAGTTCCAAAAACCAACATCAAGGTCCAGAGGCTGGGATCAAAGTGCTGGTCAGGCTGCATTCTTTCTGAAGACTTCAGGAGAGAATCTGCTTCCTTATGTTTTCCACCTTCGAGGGGCTGCCTGCATTTCTCGGCTCCAAGTACATCACACCATTTCTGGTTGTTCCAAGGTCATATTTTCTTTCTCTGACTTTAACCTTCTTGCCTCCTTGTCAAAAGAACCCTTGTGCTTCCATTGGGCGAACCCAGATAACCCAGAATAAAATTCTCACCTCCAGTTTCCTGACATAGTGACAAGTGCGAAGTCTCTTTTGCCATGGAAGGTAACACATTTGCAGGTTTCTGGCATTAGGACACGGACACCTTGGGGGGGAGGCATTATATGTCCCACCATGTTTCCCTACCAAATTTCTTTCAACCTTCTGGGGAATGGGGCTGGCTTAGTCAGCAGAACGTACAGCTACTGGTCTCGGGGTTGTAGGCTCAAGCCCCAAGTTGGGTGTTGAAATTACTTAAAAATAAAAAAATTTCTTTTCTTTTAACCTTCTGAATGTTACAAGGCGAGAGTCTAACTTTGGTTTATGTCTTTGTTTCTACGGATTGCTCATCCCCCTGGCAAACAAAGGGCACATTTAACAAAAGAAAAGAAGTTCTAAAACTCTAGTGTCCTGACTAGTCATGGTATCTGTTTTAACAATTATGTTTTGTATTGTTACTATGTTTACTGTGACTTCCAAGTTTTGACAAATAATACCTCTCCTTCCATTTATAGTAGCTGCAGGAAGTTTCCCTTTCTTTTCTTTTATTCTTTCTTTTTTTCTTTCTTTCTTCTTTCCTTCCTTCCTCTTTCTTTTCTTCCTTCCTTCCTCTTTCTTTTCTTCCTTCCTTTCTTTCTCTCTTTCTTTCTCTTTTCTCTCCTTCCTTCCTTCCTTCCTTCCTTCCTTCCTTCCTTCCTTCCTTCCTTCCTTCCTTCCTTCCTTCTCTCTCTTTCTTTTTTTCTTTCTTTCATTTTATTTATTTATTTGCGAGAGAGAGCACAAGCAGGGGCAGTGGGAGAGGGAGAAGCAGGCTTCCCACTGAGCAGGGAGCCCGCTGCGGGGCTTGATCCCAGGACCCTGGGATCAGGACCCCAGTAGCATGAGCATCTCCTGAGTACCAACCACTTGCCAGATTGTCTCAGTGATGGGCTGATAAAAAGCTAGACTTTAATTTTCTGTTAAAATTGCTGCATGTCTTAGATTATTAGCCTTCTCTTAATAAAAGATTATAAAATGGTTTTTTGTTTACCTTTTATGTAATCTGCCTCAGAAGCAAATATTCTGTGTCTTTTTAAAGATTTCCTAATCTCACATTGTCTTTGTCAGATCTTTGATTACTTAGAATAACTGAGATTTTTTTCAATATGAAAAGAGCTAAGGGCTTTTTTTTTGGCAACTATGTAACTCCTTCCTATATTTGCCTTTTGAAACCTTGAACTGTTGGAAATATGGGCATGGAGGACACACGTGCTTAAAATCCCATTTAAAGAACAGATTTAATATTAAACAATTTTTATATTTGCATTTTTCTTATTTTCTATCATATGCATGTACTTTTTGGTAATATAAATCATATTATTTTATTATAATACAGAAACCTATATAGTTTCCACACATCGCTATTTCAAATCCTGCAACATAGGTGGTTAGAGGTGTTTCCTTTGTTCCATCCCAGGGCTGATCCGTTGGCCTCTGCCTTCTGCGTCTGGAGCTTCGCCACCCCATGTGGCTGACGAGATGCTCTGATAGAGTCCAGGACCAGGTGTTTTTACGTATAGCAGAGTTTCCAAGGATCTTTCTTTGGGGAGGTATGGTGGTGGCAGGGCACAGAGGTCATTTTTAAGTGTTTACCATTTTTTAAAAAAATATGGGACGCTTCATGAATTTGCAAGGCATTCTCCCACAAGGGGTCATGCTAATCTTCCCTTTATTGTTCCAACTCTAGTGTAGGTGCTGCTCAAGTGAGCACTTAAAATGCTTATTTTTGGGGCGCCTGGGTGGCTCAGAGGGTTAAGCCTCTACCTTTTGCTCAGGTCATGATCTCAGGGTCCTGGGATCAAGTCCCACATCAAGCTCTCTGCTCAGTGGGGAGCCTCCTTCCCCCTCTTTCTCTGCCTACCTCTTTGCCTATTTGTGACCTGTCAAATAAATAAATAAAATCTTTTTAAAAAATCCTTATTTTGATGAAGCTTATGAAGGGCACACAGTGTTCCAAAACATTAACTTTTTTTGCCAGCTCAGATGACAGGTTTGATTAAGAAGCAATCTGCACACAGATTAAAAGTGACAAAAACAAAATAAAGCCTAACAAACAGAAACAGACCCATAAATACAGAGAACAAGCTGAAAGATTGTCAGAGAGGAGGGGAAGATGGGAAAAAGGTGTGAAGGGGAGTGGGAAACACAGGCTTCCAGTAATGGAACGACAGGTGCTGGGAATGAAAGACACAGCACAGGGAATACGGCGATTACAATAACGCGGTATGGTGACAGGTGGGAGCTAGGCTTGTGAACAGAGCGAAATGCTTAGGTTGTCCAGTTACTATGTTGATACCTGATACTAATGTAGAATTATGTGCCAACTATGTTTCAATCAAACATTTTTTTCAATGGCAAACAAAGGTAAGAGTTACTGATAAAAAAGTATTGGCACCTTTATACTTCACAGAAATTTTTAACGATGGCACAATATTATTGTCATTCTTCTTTCTGTTTGGACTGGCTCTGGGGGGCCTAGGACGATGCTGATGGAGATTTTGATGAGATAAGAGCTCTGGAGCTCCTTGATACTGGCTAGAGGAGTATTTCATAACCATCAAGGTGTGAATACCAGGAAATCTGTTTTCACTGGACCCAGAAGCACTTCTGAGCTCACATCAAAACTCTATAATGGAATGAGAACCACACGGATGTTTTGCAATCTCTCAGTATCAGATGAAGATAAGAGTGAAGTCAAAGGAAGCGTGGAGAAAATGACATTTCCCCTCAGGGCAATAGGT
The DNA here is from genome assembly GCA_004023965.1 of Spilogale gracilis. Lineage (NCBI taxonomy): Eukaryota > Metazoa > Chordata > Mammalia > Carnivora > Mephitidae > Spilogale > Spilogale gracilis. The sequence goes on from PITA01023944.1 coordinate 22,120, forward strand.
ATAGCTGAGGTCTGCACAGAATTCAACGTTGGGTGGGACTAGCAATTAATTCAAATTAACGAACCCGGATTGAGTGTTTTCTACTTTCAAGTCACCTTGCTAAGCACTGGAAAGTTTTTTTTTTTTGTTTTTTTTTTTTGAAATCTTTTTTTTTTTTTTTAAATTTTATTTATTTGACAGAGAGAAACACAGCCAGAGAGGGAACACAAGCAGGGGGAGTGAGAGAGGGAGAAGCAGGCTTCCCGCCGAGCAGGGAGCCCGATGTGGGGCTCGAACCCGGGTCTCCGGGATCATGACCTGAGCTGAAGGCAGTCGCTTAACCAACTGAGCCACCCAGGCGCCCCTAAGCACTGGAAAGTTAAAAGGTAGAGCCCCAAACTTGGAAACAACCCAGAAGTCCTTCAGTGGGTAAATAGCTAAATAAACCACAGTGGGCCGTGGATATTTCTCAGCAATAAAAAGGAGCAAATGAGATACACTTTAACAGTCAACAGTTTGGATGGCTCTCAAGTGCATGAAACAAGCTATTGTCAAAAGGTCACATACCTGGAACTCCTGGGTGGCTCAGTCGTTAAGCAATCTGCCTTAGGCTCAGGTTATGATCCCAGAGCCCCGCACCCGGGTCCCTGCTCGGTGGGAAGCCTGCTTCTCCCTCTCCCACTCCCGCTGCTTGTGTTCCCTCTCTTGCTGTGTTTTTCTCTGTCAAATAAAGAAAGAAAGAAAATCTTTTTTTTTTAAAGTCACATACCACAAGATTCCATATACACAGTTACCAAGATGAAGAACAGATAAGAGGTTGTGAAGATTAGGTTCAAGGAGGCCTGGGGAGTGGTAGAAGTGGTTGTTAACTACATAAGACAAGGCTCCAGGGCAGTGCTCTTATCTTAATTGTGATGGTGCTTACACAATATACATACGTGATAACATTGCACGGAACTACACACACACACACACACACACACACACACACACACACACACACACACACACACGAGGGTCATACCAAGGTCAACTTCATGGTTTTTAGGGCACGCTATAGTCATGGTAACATATGACCTTGGGGGGAAACTGAGTAAAGAGTATGTGGGACCTTTCTGGGCTCTTTTTGCAATTTCACAGCAATCTACATTATTTCAAAATAAAGATTTTACAAAGTTAAAAGATAAGAAACACCTATTCTCAAGCTACACTGATTAGAAAGATAGACTAAAGAGATAATTCAGGAGTATACTCAAAAGTGATTTAGAAGAATTATTAATTTGGTGGCATGAGTTCTAGAGAATCTTCTCAGAAATGGTGGTGTCTGAGCCAGACCTTAGAGGATGTGGATGAGCTTTGCACAAGAGGACTCCAGGCAAGTGGTCAGATCCCACCAATACCCTGGGTGGTCAGATAACTTCCTTGCTCTTAGATTAATGAGTCTCAAAAAGTAATTATTTTAGTCCAGTTTCACCTCTCTGATACTAATTATACTTCTTGAAAGAAATTCACTGAAGACTTTACATGTGACACGGAACTGTATTAGAAATTAATGTTATTATTTACCTTGTTCTATATAAAATATTAATGGGATAGTCAGACTTGAGAAAGTATAGTTCCCTAGTGAGTCTGTTATGGGGTTGTGGGCTTCTTGCTTTGTGTAAATGTAAGGGTAAGGAAAAAAAAGGTGAAACATTGTCAAATTTCCCATAACTTTATATTACAAAGTCTATAACCAAGTTCAGCATCAGTGGATTGCTAAAGTCTATGCTTCCTTGGAAGCGATTCTGGTATTTCAGACAAAGTGATGAAAAATATGTTATAATTGACCTGGCTAGTGATCTTCTACTCATCTAAATTTTTTATGCAGCTTATTGAGATATAACTGACATAAAACACTGTGTATGTTTAAGATACACATGTGATGATTTGATACACTTATATTGCGAAATGTTTACCACAAATAAGGTTGGTTAACACATCCTAAATCTCACACAATTACTCTTGTTGTTATGGTGAGAACATTAAAGCTCTCCCAGCAACATTTAAGCACACAATACTGTACTGTTAACTATAGTTGCCATGCTGTAATAGAGCCCTAGAACTTGCCATTTTAGCTAAAAGTTTGTGCCCGATGCCACATCTCTCCATTCCCCCCTCATTGCCCCCCAATCACCATTCTACTCTGTTTCTATGAAAGTAACTGAGATCACGCAATGTTTGTCTTTCTCTGTCTGATTTAATTTCACTTAACATGATGCCCTGTAGGTCCATCCGTGTTGTCACAATTGGCAGGATTTCCTTCTTTCTTTACTGGTGAGTATTATTTTACTGTGTGAGCGTGTGTGTGTGTGTGTGTGTGGCACATTTTGTTCATCCATTCATCTGTTGATGGACACCCAGGTTATTTCTATGTTTTGGATGTTGTGAATAATTCAACAATGAACATGGTGTGTGTGTGTGTGTGTGTGTGCGCGTATAAAAAAAATATACATATATATATATATATATATATATATATATATATATATATCTTCTTGAGATAGTGATTTCTGTTTCTTTGGATATATACCCAAAAGTAGGATTGCTGGATTATAGGATAATTCTATCTTCTCATCTCAATCTGATGGTTAGAGTTTATAAAAAACACAACAACCTCCCCTCCCCCCCAAAAAAACTCTGAAGCATTTTCTCATCTCTTGCCAAGTAATTTTCCAAGTAATTCTGGTCTAGGGTAATATAAGCCTGACTTTATCTATGGTGTCCCAATGACATTTATATATTTAAACACATTTATACAGATATATACTACCAGACATCCTGGATTGAAATCATGACTCCTTCCCTTGTGCAATATTAGGAAAATTTGGCTTTTATATCTCATTTTTCTCTGTGCCTCCTGTGACCATTGTTCTATCCCATAGGCTTCTAAGTTTTAAATGGGGTATTTCCTACAAAACTCCTAGCAAAAAAACCCCTATTTCTCAGACCTATCATAGTCAATGTATTTGCAACCATATGCAGAAAAAAAAGTAGTGGTATTGGTAAAAAGTGTTCTTTTCTTCTCTATGTCATAGCTTGTTGATTTAAAGCAGAAAAGATCAGGGCATTTAAAACATACTTTTTATTGAAATACAATGCAAATAACAGAAAAAATGCACCCTTTGCAAAGGTATAGCTTGATAATCTTTTTAAAGAGTTCTTTTTTTCTTTGTCAGAAGGAGAGAGCACACATAAGCAAGGGGAGGGGCAGAGGCAGGAGTAGGCTCAGCAGGGAGCCTGGTGCAGGACTCATCCCCAAACCCTGGGATCATGACCTGAGCCCAAGGCAGATGCTTCACTAACTGAGTCACCCAGGCACACCATCTGTATGATATTCTTTAGAACAATGTGTATAATTACAAAAGATCCTAATCCATCTGAATCTCTATTGATAATGAATTTCTATGTAGTCTGTAATGATGTTCCAAATGAACTGATAGAGAAAGGTCTCCAAGATATATTAAGTGATCAAAGCAAAATGTGAAGAAGTGCCATACCTTATGGTACATTTAGGTGAAAATACCCAATGAGTATCTATGATCTATTTGAATATGTGTGGTATAATCCATAGAAAGTACTCAAAAATACTGGTCAGAATGAGTTATCTTTGAAGGGGAGACCGTGGGGCCCGGAGATAAGACAGAGAGAGGGACTTACATTTTTTTGTATTCCTTATTTTGATCTTTTGAGTTTTGTGCCTGTGTGTGCTAGAATGGATTCTTTCCCACTTCGGCACTCACTCCCGTATCACAGCATTCTGGATGCATGTTCTTTGTCCTGTGTTTTGCAGCCTCCTCCCCAGTAGGTGAGGCCGACTACCCCACCCTGCTGGGGGCAGGTTTGGCTGCATGATCTGTGATGGGTGCGGGAAGGAATGGGAGCTGCCGGGAAGCCCTCAGAGTTGTAAACATGCTGCTGTGATTTAGCTAGTCCTCTCATGCTCTTGGGACCTACCCTGGGAGGAACAGAGGCCTGTTAGCCGCTCATTCCAGAATGAACTGGCATGTGGAGCAGACCAGGACCCAACTTAACAGGGCTGAGCCAGGTGCGGGTCAACCCAGCCCCCACCCGCAGAGCGGTCCCTGGCAAACTGTAGGGCTATAAGCACGAAAAAGGAATGTTGGCTGCTGGGAGCCACTGAGCTACTCACAATGCTTGTTACACAGCGTTACTATAGCAACAGCCCAATAAGCTAATCCTCTAGGAGCTCTCTCAACTGACCTCCACTTAACTAGATTCCTATGGTACCAAACGCCTCTTTTCTCTCTGTAGGTCTTAACTGATGTCCAATGCCTCTTAGATATTCATAACAAAGAGACTAATCTATTACAGCCGCATCTTTCTACTCCTTCCAGGTGAGCTATAAGCTTGCTAAGAGTTAGATGTTTGTTCTCAGGCTTACTTATGCCTGTTCTATTTGTTATAATACTTATATTATTTAATGCATTCTGATTAATTTGGTTAAATGTGATTTTAAAAGACTGTATTTTTTTGTATGAAAACTCCATTTTCACTGGGTGTTATATGCAACTGATAAATTATTGAGCACTACATCTTAAACTGATGAATATACTTTACTGGCTAATTGAATTTAAATTAAAAAAAGAGAAAAAAGAAAACTACATTTTACTCTTTGGAAGAGCTCTATAAAACTCACTAAAAACTGATAAACTTAGGTAGTCTAACCTTTTTTTAAAAATTTTTATTTATTTGACAGAGAGAAACACAGCCAGAGACGGAACACAAGCAGTGGGAGTGAGAGAGGGAGAAGGAAGTTTCCCACCAAGCAGGCTGCCCGATGCGGGGCTCGATCCTAGGACTCCAGGATCATGACCTGAGCTAAAGGCAGAGGCTTAACCACTGAGCCACCAGGTGCCCCTAATCGTTTTTTTTTTAAAGATTTTATTTATTTGACAGAGAGAAACACAGCCAGAGAGGGAACACAAGCAGGGGGAGTGAGAGAGGGAGAAGCAGGCTTCCCGCCGAGCAGGGAGCCCGATGTGGGACTCGATCCCGGGTCTCCGGGATCATGACC
>PITA01023945.1:0-27171 GCA_004023965.1 Spilogale gracilis
TGTTTTTGTGCCAGTACCATGCTGTCTTGGTAATCACAGCTTTGTAATAAAGCCTGAAGTCAGGTAATGAGATGCCCCCAGCTTTGCTTTTCTTCTTCAGCAATTCCTTAGCGATTTGGGGTCTTTTTTGGTTCCATATAAATTTTAGGATTGTTTGTTCCAACGTTTTGAAGAATGTTGGTGGAATTTTGATCAGAATGGCATTGAAAGTATAGATTGCTCTGGGCAGTATAGACATTTTGACGATGTTTATTCTTCTGATCCATGAGCATGGAATGCTCTTCTATCTTTTTGTGTCTTCTTCAGTTTCTTTCATCAGTGTTCTGTAGTTCCTCGAGTACAGATCCTTGACTTCTTTGATTAGGTTTATTCCTAAGTATCTTATAGTTTTTGGTGCTATAGTAAATGGAATCGATTCTCTGATTTCCTGTTCTATATTTTCATTGTTAGTGTATATAAAGACAACTGATTTTTCTGTGCATTGATTTTGTATCCTGCCACATTACCGAATTGTTGTATGAGTTCTAGTAGTTTGGGGGTTGAGCCTTTTGGGTTTTCCACATAGACTATCATGTCATCTGCAAAGAGAGAGAGTTTGACTTCCTCTTTGCCAAGCTGGATACCTTTTATTTCTTTCTGTTGTCTGATTGCTATTGCTAGGATTTCTAACACTATGTTGAACAGTAGTGGTGAGAGTGGGCATCCTTGCCTTGTTCCTGATCTCAGAGGAAAGGCTGTCAGAATTTCTGATTTTAAATTATATTATAAAACTATAGTGTTCAGAGCACTATGGTACTGGCATTAAAACTGACAAACACATCAATAGAACCGAATAGAGGTTCTTTCAACAAAAGTGAAAATGAACTTTTGGGACTCCTTCTGCACAGCAAAGGAAACAGTCAACAGAGCAAAGAGGCAACCCACGGAATGGGAGAAGATATTCGCAAATGACACTACAGATAAAGGGCTGATATCCAAAATCTATAAAGAACTCCTCAAACTCGGGGGCACCTGGATGGCTCAGTTGGTTGGGCAACTGCCTTCGGCTCAGGTCATGATCCTGGAGACCCGGGATCGAGTCCCGCATCGGGCTCCCTGCTCGGCAGGAAGCCTGCTTCTCCCTCTCTCACTCCCCCTGCTTGTCTTCCCTCTCTAGCTGTGTTTCTCTCTGTCAAATAAATAAAATCTTAAAAAAAAAAAGATTTAAAAGAACTCCTCAAACTCAACAACCCCCCACCCAAAAAAAAAGATGAACACAGAAAAAAAATGAGCAGGAGACACAAAGAGGCACTTCTCCATAGAAGACATACAAATGGCTAACAGACACATGAAAAAACGGTCGTCATCATTAGCTATAAGGGAAATTCAAATCAAAACCACACTGAGATACCACCTTACACCAGTCAGCATGGCCAAAGTTAACAGGACAGGAAACAACAAGTGTTGGAGAGGCTGCGGAGAAAGGGGAACCCTCTTACACTGTTGGTAGGAATGCAAGTTGGTGCAGCCACTTTGGAAAACAGTGTGTAGATTCCTTAAAAAATTAAAAATAGAGCTACCTATGACCCTGCAATTGCACTACTGGGCATTCAACCTAAAGATACAGATGTAGTGAAAAGAAGGGCCATATGTACCTCAATGTTCATTGCAGCAATGACCACAATCACCAAACTGTGGAAAGAGCGAAGGTGCCCTTCAACAAACAAATGGGTAAAGAAGATATGGTCCATATATACAATGGAATATTACGCTTCCATCAGAAAGGATGAATACCCAGCTTTTGTAGCAACATTGATCGGATTGGAGGAGATTACGTTGAGTGAAATAAGCCAAGGAGAGAAAGTCAAATATCATATGGTTTCACTTACTTGTGGAGCATAAGGAGTAATATGGAGGACAATAGGAGAAGGAAAGAAAATGAGAAGTGGGGTAAATTGGGGAGGGAGACAAAACATAGACTCAGAAACAAACGAAGGTCTTGGAAGGGAGGAGGATGGGGGTATGGGTGAACCTGGTGGTGGGTATTGAGGGCACATATTGCATGGAGTACTAGGTATGGGGCATAAACAATGAATCTTGGAACACTGAAAAAATAAAAAAATAAAAAAAATATGAAATGATAACTATGGGAGGGGATGGTGTGTTAATCAGCTTGATTGTGGTGATTATTTCACAGTGTCTGCATCTATCAAAACATCATGTTGTACACCTTCAATGCATACAAATTTGTCAATCATAGCTTGCTGATATCTAAAGTTTGTTGGGAGGAAGAAAAAATAACTTGAATCAAAACCACAGAAATAGATGTTAAATATTAAGACGTGCAGCTCAGTGTAAGTAAATGAGAGAATGAGTTAACATATAGTAGTAAAATGGGAACATTTCAGTTTTACACTTCAGACTTACAGGATTTGATCAGTGATATGGCGAAGTGCTTTTCTTCCCATTTTTCATAGTTTTCTTTCTGCCATGCAGATATTACTTTGAAGTGGGTTTTCTTAGCCTCTCCCTTACCCCAACCCTGATGTTGTCTGTTGCAAGTAGACACAGAAATACCAGCTGTCTTATTTCTCAGTTCCTCAGCCTCTAAGGGCTCACTTCCTAGAACTGCCCCCTATCTGACCTCACCTGCCCGCCAGCCCAGATCCCCATTAGAGACACCCTGCTGCCAGCTTCCACTTCTTGTTGGAGAATGGATGATTCTCCTGATGGGCTAAACAAAGGAAATGTCATACTTTGAGTTAGAGATTAAACATTTTGTCTATTTCCTAGGTAGTAAATTTGGAGCTCACCTCAATATTGAGAGAGCACTGTGCTATTCTAAGAGGAGCAGCAAGAACCCAGAGATATCACACATTGTGGCAGGAGGGGGGTTGGGAAGTTGAACCACTTGCCCAAGCCCCACTTGGATCCCTCTGACCCTCAGCTCTAGCTATTAACCTCTGTGCTATAGAATCACACAATTGTTGCCCCTTTTTTCTACAACTTGGTTCAGTCTGTCCTCTTCACTCTGTAGGGCGACTTTCTCTAGCTAGTGAACAGGGTCCTTTATGGCCATCTCAATGGGACCTCTGACAAAGGCTCTCTCCTTGGACTCTGCTGGTTGAGGTTCAACCTTGGCCTTTCCTTTCTATTCTTGTAGAATCCAGTCTGAGCAAGAATCCTGCTAAATCGGTTAACAAAACTCTCCCACCATTGGTATCTGATCACCCTCCATATCTTACCAGACTGGCTTGCCTTCAGTAAGAATCCCCCTGGTTCTGATATTTCCTCTTGATGATTTTACATTCCCTGACCCTCACCCTGTTCCTTTAATATAAATCTCCAGTTGTCACTGTTGGAATCAGAACTGAGTCCAGTCTCCTTTCTGATTCCAAGACCCTATTCTATTGTACTGGTCCCTACACCCATTGCAGTGTTCCCCTTCTTGAATAAGGTCCACTTTACTGTCCTCTAACAAGTGTTCTTAAAAACCTTTTCTCTAGGAGTTCTAATAATATTTCATGAACAGCTGCTAGGTCTATTCTGGTCTCCTAGTTCAAATGCTTAAAAGAAAGACTTTGGTGGGTTAGAGGACAAGTGAATGAATTGGCCCCTCCTGGGTGGCCACATTGTTGCAGTCAGTGATGGCCAGTAGGGACAAAGTTATGTGGCATGTGGGGGTGCACCTTCTACATCAAAGGCAAAGGTGTCATGGAAGAAAACTGACACACTAGCAATGTTGTCTTCTAATCGTAGACATAGGCAAGCTTTCTGTCTTTTCTACTGAGTGTATATCTGTATATAAACATAAATATAAATAGTGTAAATATCAGGAGGTATGGGGATGAGAAATGATGACCAAGACAGACAGTAACAGAGAATGTAAGAACTAAACCAGGAATAGGAAGTACCAATCAGCAGGTTTATCATAAAACAAGAATATTTATTGAGCACTTACTATGTGCTGGTTATTATTCTAAACATCAAGATGACAGCAGTGAATGAAACAGACAGAAACCCCTGCCCATGTGGTATGGACAATCCAGTGAGAACACAAGAAGTAATCCAAATAATAAGTAAATACCTGTGCAACAGTGCTGAGTACATCATGGATGATAAAGCAGGGAAGGGTGATAGAGATTGGGGACGGCTTCATTGTCAAGGTGGTGTGTGAAGAGAGACTTGCAGTGTATGGTAGTTATCCAGACATTAGGGGTAAAGAGCACAAGGTCCCTGCCACTCCCGAGGCAGGAGTAGGCCTGTTCTGGTTGAGGAGGACCAGGAGAGCTGTTCAGCTGGAGAGAGAAGTAGAAGAAAGCTAGAAGGAAAATAGTAGGAAGTGGAAGCCCAGAAGTAAGGGTGGGGAAGTGCCTGATTTGTGGAGACACCCCAAGAGGACTCTGGATTGTGATTATAGGAACTGATATTCTGAATAGAGGAGGAACCTGATCTAACTTCCATAATCAAGTGAGTTAAGGTGATCCACCCTCCCAGTTTGCCTGGGCCTGTCTCAGTTTTAGCATCAACGTTCCCACATCTGGGGAAACTCTTCAGGCCTGGGCAAATCAGGATGGCAGGTCCCACTGGCTGGATGCCACGCTAACGACAGACATCAGAGCAGATGTGGAGGGACCAGTAAAGCCGCTTCTGCATCAGTTCCTTCTTCACTCCTTGAATATAGAAAAGATGCCAGAAGGTTTTCCAGATGTCTGTAAGGAACAGCATCATTTTTGATGAGATGGAAAGGGATGGGACTGTGTCTTTGATGACCTCATCAAGAGGCTTCATAAGACCTCAACTGTTCACACTTGGACTCCTAGTCATGTGAGTTCATGAAATCTCTTTATTGCTTGAGACAGTGCTTCCCAAATGTGAATGAACATCCACATCCATTGAGAGTCTTGTTACAATGTAGGTTTGCTTCAGTAGGTCTAGAGTGAAGGCTGCAATGTTGAATCTCTAACAAGTAGTCTGTGCTTTGCTGCTGGTTCAAGGACCTCGTTTTGAGCAGGAGAGTGTTTCTCAACCTTCTGTAGAGTTTGTTAAGCCATAGATTCCTGGGCCCCCAAAGGCAGGGATTCTGAGTCTGGTGGTAATTCCCAGGGGACATCTGAGCTTTGCATTTTTTTATTACATTGTTTTATTTTTTCAGTATTTCAAGATTGTTTATGCTCCACAAGCTCCCAGGCAATGCTGATGAGGCTGGTCCACAGACACCAGGTTTCTCAAACTTTAACTTGCATAGACTCTTCTGGAGATCTTGTTATAATGAAGAGCCTGATTCACTGGATCTGGCATTGGGCCTAAAAGTATGCATTTGTACCAAATTTCCACATGATTCAGATGCCACTATGCTACTGATTATCAGGTCACATTTGGAGCAGCAAGACGCATCAGCTGGGTTTCTATTACCTGCAACTAAAAGCATCCCTGATTGATGCACTCCCTATATGTGTTTTTGCAGAGAGAGGAGTTACTTTTCCAAAATCAGATTCTTAAAGTATTCTGTGCTTCAATAAAAGAAAATCTTAAGATCTCCCAGCCTGGAGACCCTTAATTTTATTTCTTCTCCTCTGGGACACTAACCCATGCATGGGCCCTTGTAAGCAAAAGTGCATGTTGCAAAGAAGCAGAAGTGGGTTTTGGTGAATAGCTTCTGCCTCATTGGGGTGGGCAGTTCCCAGAAAAGCAAAGCTGGACAGACAACATGAAGGTGTTCTCCACACATACCACCTCCTCTGAGTACAGAGTAGGCACCTAGCAACCTCATTCTGGTTTCTGGTTGATTACTCATTTCCTGGAACAGCTGGCAGACAAAGGACTTCTTCAGCAGTTGCCTGTTCATGAACTAATGCCTAGGCCAGTAATTCTCAAAGACATCATTTCTATTTCCAGATGGCAATGTCTGGAGACATTTTTGATTGTTGCAGTGCATGGGTGGGGTGAGGGTGGGGTTTCGGACATCTAGCCTGGAAAGGCCGGGGATGCTGCTCAACATCCGGCAATGCACAGGATAGCCACTCACAACCAAGAAATATCCAGCCCAAAATGTCAATAGTGCTGAGCTTGAGAAGTAATACTCTAAGTGGAAACAAGGAACATTTCACTTATGCCCTTTTTACCATTAAAACTTTCATCATTCTGGCCTTCCAAAGCTTATGATCCAAACAGGCATGATTTACAAACACACACACTGTGTGTGCAACAGCACACAAAATACAGGGTAAGTCAAGTCATACGGATGATAATAGAGTGAGTAAAGGAGATGGATTTCTGAGAGCTAGTAGAAGAAAAGGTTCTTGAAGGATGTAGAAGTTAATTCTTAAAGAAAGCAAAGGGGTGAGATAGGCAGAGAAGAGAAAGAAAGCAGGTTTCATGTTGAAGGAGGAAAATAATGAATAAAGTGGTCCAAACCCTCAGCACCTAGAACATTTGTCTGGTTTATCCTCTTCTTGCAACTGTTCTGGATATGAAAACAAAAGCAACACTTGTGAGCCTTAAGTGCAAGGATTTGTCAACTGCCCAGAAAGGTTGCATTTCCTGCAAGTTTTATTTGTACAAGTTTGAAATTGCAAGCTATAAAAATTCACACTGCAGGCATACTTTTTGAAACTGTGTGAATTGGAGGGGAAGACAGACCGTGAGAGACTGTGGACTTTGGGAGACAAACTGAGGGTTTTGGGGGAGGTGGAGGGATGAGTTGACCTGGTGATAGATATTAGGGAGGGCATGTATTGCATGGAGCACTCAGTGTTATGTATAAACAATGAGTCTTGGAACACTACATCAAAAACTAATGACATACTGTATGGTGACTGATATAACACAAAAAAAAGTAAAAAGGAAAAGAAAAGAAAAGAAACTGTGAATCTCCCAAAATCTTAACCGTTCAAAAGGAGTGACAATATTTTTTAAACTTTTTTTAAAAAAGATTTTATTTTATTTATTTGACAGAGAGAAACACAGCGAGAGAGGGAACACAAGCAGGGAGAGTGAGAGAGGGAGAAGCAGGCTTCCCGCCAAGCAGGGAGCCCGATGTGGGACTCGATCCCGGGTCTCCGGGATCATGACCTGAGCTGAAGGCAGTCGCTCAACCAACTGAGCCACCCAGGCGCCCAGGAGTGACAATATTTTAAGGCCAGCAAGTGGAGTGAATCGTACACTCTGGTTGCACCGCTGCCTTGTGAAAGACACTTGAGCTGATTAAGCAGTAAGGGGACACAGCCTTTGGTCCACCACCTAAAAATGGCACACAAAATCTCTTCAAATGAATCACGGAAACTCTTCGCTGCTTTTTTTTTTTAACCTTTCCTGTTGTTATCATGTAAAATTGGCTTTAAAATACCATCTGGTAACAAAGTCAGCTATGCATTTATTAATTCCAGTGTTGAAAAGCACTCCTAGAATCCAATTACTTTGAAAAAGAAATTAGAAATATTTAAAAAAAAAAACAAATAAGGCCAAACAACGGCTGCGACCTTCATGATACTGGTTTTGGAGCATTTCCACAAAAATATATTACAGATGACACACACATAAAAATTAGCCCAATAATTAAGTGGGTTTGAAAGTCATCAAACGAAAGAGATGGTGCTGGTCTCCTGACGACAAGACCCTTCCTGTTGACAACGTGCCCCTAAGCGGGATGGTGGTGGAGTTTTGCAATGCAAGAAGGCAACCCACTTTTTTATACTTATTCATATGGGAATTACTGAATTCTGAAAATACCGAGTTTGCAAAATCTGCAGGAGCATAAAATGCAACCGAATGTCCAGAGAGAGAAACCTGCCAGGTGAATCTAGATGTTGGCCAAAAAATCCTGGGTAAGGTAGCAATAGCTGGAAGAAGAAAATCCCCTTATTTCCTTCATTATTAAAAATTTTTCCTTAAACATTCAATGGCATGTGATAAACAATAGAGTATGGGTCTGAGAGGTCTCCCCATGACCCGTTCTTTCTATAGAGCTAGAATCAAAATAGAGAAAGACCTGAGAACTGCTTTCAGGATGGTGGCATTTGTCTGATCCATGTGTGACCACAGGGGTGCCGTCCAGAGCAGCTCAGTTTTCTGTTCTTAGCCAAAAAGCAGAGACAGTAGTCTGATGCTGTGGATGCACAGAAGCAGCATCTCTTCTGGAAAAGACTTCTGATGATGTCTGTTGTTCCTCCTATTTAGGGAGATAATATATAGAACAAGCTGAAGAGAAAGTAATACCTCAGGAAATGACCTGCCAGACTCTCTCTAAGGTCCAAAGTTCATTGGGATCTGATTCATATCGACTAATATAATAATATCTGACTTTACAGGCTTTCCTCCCCCAAATGCCATCTATGGCAGTCTTTTTGTTTATCTGATCTTTTCACAAACACTTACAGTGTGTTTGTTTACCATGTACCAGGCAGCATTCTAAGTTCTTTTATTATTTATTATTTATTATTTTTTTATTTTTATTTTTTTTATTGTTACTAAAGTTTTTTTTTTTTTCCCAGTGTTTCAAGATTCATTCCGCATTCCCCGCACCCAGTGCTCCACGCTTTAGGTGTCCCCAGTATCCACCACCAGGCTCTCCCATCCCTCCACCCCCTCCCTCCAAGTCCCTCAGTTTGTTTCTGTGTCCAAAGTCTCTGTTGTTTCGTTTCCTTAAGTTCTTAACACTTCTCATGATGAGACAGACACTATTTCCATCCTCATTGTAGACGAAGTCCTGAGGCTCAGAGACAGTAAGTGGCTAGCACAGGCTCATGTAGCCTGGAAGTGGCAGAATTGGGACTTGAACTCAGGCAAGCTGGCTCCATTTAAACAGCAAAGGATCACTAAATGCTACAGAGAATCAATGAAGACTGTAAGGTCAAATATCTGCTTTTTGTTTTTTATTTTTATGTGTTTAATCAAAAAAATTTAGAGAGAGTGTGAGAGTTGGGAGGAGGGGAAGAGAGAGAAATGTAGAGAGAGAGACTCTCAAGCAAACTCCACACCCAGTGCAGAGCCTGATGTGGGGCTCAATCCCACAACATTGAGATCATGACCTGAACTGAAACCAAGAGTGGGATGCTTCATCAGCGGAGCCACCTAGGCACCCTGAATATGTGCTTTTTAGAACGTAAAGTGTTGTCCAAAGATAAGAGGACAGGATTACTGTTTGGGGCCTTCTATACAGTTTATAATAGACTGTTGATAATTTGGGATTAATACAAGTAGTGTTGACATGGTTCAGAGTAGAGCCAAGTGCTTTCATGTACACTGCTTTGTTCCTCAATCAGACATTTCAATGATGAATGAATTGAGGCTCAGGGAGGTTAAGCTCCTTGCCAAGCATCTACCAGCTGGAGCCTGAAAGAATCAAGATTCAAACTCAAATCTGGTGAACTCCAGAATCCATGCAATAGATTCCACTATGTGACATGTTTTTGGAGACTACATGTGTTGGAAGAGTTCCTTTACATAGTTCAGGCTGACATTTCTTTGACTGCTGGTGATTTCAGCCAAGGGGTGAACCAGTGGCATATACTCTTAAGACACAGTCAGAAACCAGTAAACAGAATCATCCTTGGTCTGAAAGTGCATGTCCCAGGAAGCCGGTCCTAAAAGTTTCTGATGATCTGGAATGAAAAACAACTCTGGTGATAAGCAAGGAAAGCTGTCAACTTTCAGGGGAAAACAGACCTGAATCTGAACCCCTGTACCTGCTGAACAGCTTTGGGACAATCATGTGGACTTTCCCAGTCTGACTCCTCATCTATAAACAAGGACCTTAGACACCCAACAAGTTAAGTGAGTATCTTTTGTGGGCCAGGAATTGCCCTAGATACAAATAAAATGATAGTAACCACACCACTGAAACTTACACAGGGGCAGAGATTGACCAAAGGTAAAGACTTTCATGTTTTTCAGAGTAAGAGAAATATCATACAGAGAGGCACATTATGCAGAGAACTAAAACAGAAGGTGGTACAAATGGCTAACAGACACATGAAAAAATGTTCATCATCATTAGCTATCAGGGAAATTCAAATAAAAACCACATTAAGATACCACCTTACACCAGTCAGAATGGCCAAAATTAACAGGATAGGAAACAACAAGGATTGGAGAGGCTGTGAAGAAAGGGGAACCCTCTTACACTGTTGGTGGGAATGCAAGCTGGTGCAGCCGCTTTGGAAAACAGTGTGGAGATTCCTTAAAAAATTAAAAATAGAGCTACCCTATGACCCTGCAATTGCACTACTGGGTATTTACCCCAAAGATACAGATGTAGTGAAAAGAAGGGCCATATGTACCCCAATGTTCATAGCAGCAATGGCCACAATCGCCAAACTGTGGAAAGAATGAAGGTGACCTTCAACGGACAAATGGACTAAGAAGATATAGTCCATATATACAATGGAATATTACGCCTCCATCAGAAAGGATGAATACCCAACTTTTGTAGCAACATGGATCTGACTGGAGGAGATTATACTAAGTGAAATAAGCCAAGCAGAGAAAGTCAAATATCATATGGTTTCACTGACTTGTGGAGTATAAGGAGTAATGTGCAGGACAGTAGGAGAAGGAAAGGAAATGTGAACTGGGGTAAATCAGGGAGGGAGATGAACCGTGAGAGACTTTGGATTCAGAAACAAACTGAGGGTCTTGGAAGAGAGGTGGGTGGGGGATGGGTGAGCCTGGTGGTGGGCATTGAGGGCACATATTGCATGGAGCACTGGGTGTGGGGCATAAACAATGAATCTTGGAACACTGAAAAAATAAAATAATGTAATAAAAAAATAAAGACAAGGATTTGAAATTCAAAAAAAAAGAAAGAAAAAAAAAAGAAGGTGGTGATAGGCAGTGAAAGACTCGCTGTGGCCACTGTACTGAAAAGCAAACTCCCCCCACCTAATTCCCCATTTGTCTTCACTTCTCTGTATTTGCCCATAGGTCACATCACTTTGTTAAATACTGTATAATTCATGTTTGGGGGTTTATTCACAGCCCCCCCTACCAGAACATCAGTTCAATAAGGGCAAGGATTTTTGTCAGTGTATCTTCTGCTGTTTCCCCAGCACCTAAAACAGTGTCTGGAATCTACTGCATATTCATAAATACTTGTTAAATAAACACCGTTGAATAAATATAAATTTTTGATAAATATCTTTTGGATATTTATGGAAAGACCGAGAGAGTGGGAGAGAAAGGAAGAAAGGGAGGAAAGAAGGAAGAAGGAAGGGAAGGGAAGGGAAGAGAAGAGAAGGGAAGGGAAGGGAATGAAAGGGAAGTGAAGGGAAGGGTTTCACTGATTTTGGTCTCAAAAACCAGAAACCATCAGCATAATGGAGGAAGTATGCAATTTTTCTTTCCCTTCAGATCAAGGGACGAGGAAACTCCCAGCAGTACAAGAGGTTAGGTTCAGCCTAACACAGCACTGTAGAGAAGCTGGTCTTACCATTTTGGTTTGGGTCGTGGAGTGCGTTATCTCAAAGCTTTCAGTTTTAACCCCTTTCCGGATCCCACTAAACCACTTCTTGTATTCCATTCGCACCTGAGGAATATAGAGGTTTGTGTCACATCAGGAGCTTGCTTAGGGAGAAAGGACCCTGAGTAGGAGGATAAAGACATACATGCCAAGCCCCACGATACCCTCTCATTGGTTTTCTGTATATCTTGTTTTCTTGGACATCCTCTTCTTGGTTAATTCTAAAATTCAATTTATTCATAGTAGAAAATATATTTACTAAATGTGGGGCATCACAAAGTCTCTATAGAGTCTCTAGAGTGGTGGTGGTGATGATCCTGACAATGAGGAAGAGAAGGAAGGTGAAGATGATGATGATCACAGAAGTGATGATGGTCATGATGATGACAATGATGGTAATGCAGGTGATGGTGTTGTTGGTGGCGATTATAACAATGGAAGTCAACATTTATTGGACACTAGCAATCTTCAATACATTTTATTTTACACAATAAAACATTTAATCCTTACCTAAACCAATTCTGTTACCCCCAATTAAAGATAAAGAAGCTGAAGCTTTTGGAAGTAAATGGACTTGTCTAAGGTCACACAATCAGCACTCAGCACTGCATCGTTCTCACACCAGAGCTCTGACACTAACTACATGCTGAAACACTCCCTGTGATTGCATGGATTCCATCCTTAAACCGGCTTAAGATGTTTTAAAAAGATATTTAAGTATTTAATATTCAACATTATTTCACTAAGACACTTAAGTCGTACTTCACTTCTGGTGTGAGGAATACTTACAATTAGGAAGGCCCTAGGAGATGAAAGAAAAATAAATGAAGTGTTACGATGCTCTCGTTGCCACTAGCATCTTAATGGCTGGTAGTTCTGCTCAGTAACAAAGGGAGAAAAGCCAGGAAAAATGTTTCTGATCTTCTAAAAGGAGTAAAAATACAAGATGATGACTCTTAAAAGAACTTAACATATGCCAAGGACTGCACTAGGAGATTCATATTGAAATACCTTTTTATTTTCAAACTTCCTTCCTTTCTTCCTTCTTTCCTTCTTCTCTTTCTTTGTTATTTTATTTTATTATTATTATGTTCAATTATCCAGAATATAGTACATAATTAGTTTTTGATGTAGTGTTCAATGATTCATTAGTTGCATATAACACCCAGTGCTCATTCCAACACATACCTCCCTAATACTCATCACCTTGTCACCCCATTCCTCCACTCGTCTCTTTTCTGTAACCTTCAGTTTGCTTCCTGGAGTCCAGAGTGTCTCATGGTTTGTCTTGCTCTTTGATTTCTTCCCATTCAGTTTTCTCTCCCTTCCCCTGTGGTCCTCTGCAATATTCCTTATGGTCCACATATGAGTGAAACCATATGATAATTGTCTTTCTGTTTGACTTATTTCACTTAGCATAATCTCCTCCAGTTCCATCCATGTATATGAAAATGGTGGGTATTCATCCTTTCTGATGGCTGAATAATATTTCATTGTATATGTGAACCACATCTTCTTTATCCATTCATCTGCTGAAGGACATCTTGACTATTTCCATAGTTTGGCTATTGTGGACATTTTTACTATGAACATTGGGGTGAGGTGCCCTTCTTTTAACTACATCTATATTTTGGGGGTAAATACCCATAGTGCAATCACTGGGCCATAGGGTAGCTCTATTTTTAACTTTTTGAGGAACCTCCACACTGTTTTCCAGAGTGGCTGTACCAACTTGCATTATCACCAAGAGTGTAAGAGAGCTCCCCTTTTCCCCCATTCTTTGTTGTTTCTGGTCTTGTTAGTTTTAGCCATTCTAACTAGTATAAGGTGGTATCTCATTGTGATTTTGATTTGTATTTCTCTGATGACAAGTGATGTGGGGCATTTTTCATGTGTCTGTTGGCATTAGTATGTCTTCTATGGAGAAGTGTCTGTTCATGTCTTCTGCTCATTTCTTGACTGGATTTTTGTGTTTTGGGGGTATTGAGTTTGAGAAGTTCTTTATAGATCTTGGACATCAGCCCTTTATCTTTAGTGTCATTTGCAAATATCCTCTCCCATTCCCTGGATTGCTTCTTAGTTGTGTTGACTGCTTCCTTTGCTGTGCAGAAGCTTTTTATCTTGATGAAGTTCCAAGTCACTGTGGCTGATGTCAAAGAGGTTACTGCCTATGTTCTCCTCTAGGATTTTGATGGATTCCTGTCTTACATTGAGATCTTTCATCCATTTTGAGTTTATCTTTGTGTATGATGTAAAAGAATGGTCTAGTTTCATTCTTCTGAATGTGGCTGTCCAATTGAAGAGATTGTGTTTTTTCCACTGGATGTTCTTTCCTGCTTTGTTGAAGATTAGCTGGCCATAGAGTTGAGGGTCCATTTCTGGGTTCTCTATTCTATTCTACTGATCAGTGTGTCTGTTTTTGTTCCAATACCATGCTGTCCTAATGATCACAGCTTTGTAATATAACTTCAAGGCAGGCATTATGATGCCCCCAGCTTTGGTTTTCTTTTTTAACATTTCCCTGGCAATCCGGGGTCTTTTCTTGTTCCATACAAATTTTAGGATTGTTTGCTCCAGCTCTATGAAAAATGTTGATGGTATTTTGATAGGAATTTCTTTGAGAGTGTTGGTTGTCCTGGGCAGTGAGACATTTTAACAATCCAGGAGCATGGAATGTTTATACATCTCCTTGTGTCTTCTTCAATTTTGTTCATAAGTGTTCTGTAGTTTCTTTCTTTCTTTTTTAAGGTTACCCATTTTATTATTTATTTATTTATTTATGTATGTATGTTTATTTTATTATGTTACATTAGTCACCATCCAGCACATCATTAGTTTATTTATTTATATTTAAAAAAGATTTTTATTTATTTGACAGAGAGAGAGACAGTGGAAGAGGCACCACAAGCAGGGGGAGTGGTAGAGGGAGAACTAGACTTCCCTCTGAGCAGGAAGCCTAATGTGGAGCTTGATCCCAGGACCCTGGGATTCTGACCTAAGCTTCACTTAATGACCGAGCCACTGAGGCACTTCACATCATTAGTTTTTGATGTTGTGTTCCATGATTCATTGTTTGCATATAACACTCAGTGTTCCATACAATTTCTAAAATATAGATCCTTTACCTCTTGGGCTAAGTTTATTCCTAGGTATCTTATGGTTTTTGGTGCTATTGCACATAGAATCGATTCCTTGATTTCTCATTCTTCAGATACACTGTTAATCTATAGAAATGCCACTGATTTCTGTGTATTGATTTTGTATCCTGCCACATTTCTGAATTGCTATATGAGTTCTAGTAATTTGGGGGTGGAGCCTTTTGTGTTTTCCACATAAAGTACCATGTCATCTGTGAAGAGTGAGAGTTTGACTTCTTCTTTGCCAATCTGAATGCATTTTATTTCTTTTTGTTGTTTGGTTATTGATGCTAGGGCTTCTAGTACCATGTTGAACAACAGCAGTAAGAATGGGCATCTCTGTCATTTTCTAGATCTTAAAGGAAGTGTTCTCATTTTTTCCCCCATTGAGAATAATATTCTCTGTGGGCTTTCCATGGATAGCTTTTATGGTATTGAGGTATGTTTCCTCTATCCTTACACTTTGAAGAGTTTTAATCAGGAAAAGATGTTATGTTTTGTCAAATGCCTTTTCTGTATCAATTGAGAAGATCATACTGTTCTTGTTTCTTCTTTTGTTAAAGTGATCTATCATGTTGACTCATTTGCAAACGTTGAACCACCCTTGCCTCCCAGGAATAAATTCTACCTGGTGATGGTGAAAAACGTTTCACTATAGTGTTAGATACTATAAGGTAGGATCTTGTTGAGTATTTTGACATCCATGTTCATCAGGAATATTGGTCTGTAATTCTCCTTTTTGATGGGGTCTTTATCTGGTTTTGGATTTAGGGTAGTGCTGATGCCATAGAATGAGTTTGGAAGTTTTTCTTGTATTTCTATTTTTTGAAACAGCCTCAGTAGAATAGGTATTATTTCTTTTTTAAATGTTTGGCAGAATTCCCCTGGGAAGCCAACGGGCCCTGGACTCTTGTGTTTGGGGAGATTTTTGATTACTGTTTTAATTTCCTTGCTGGTTATTTATCTATTCAGGTCATGTTTTTCTTCTTGTTCCAGTCTTGGTAGTTTGTAAGTTCCCAGGGATGCATCCATTTCTTCCCAAACACCTTGTTTGCTGGCAGATAGCTGCTGTTCATAAGTTCTAATAATTGTCTCTATTTCCTTGGTATTTTTCATAATTTCTCTCCATTCATTCAGGAATTTATTAATTTGGGTTCTTTCTTTTTCTTTTGAATAAGTCTGACTAAGGTTTATTGATCTTATTAACTCTTTCAAAGAACCACCTTCTAGTTTTGCTGATTTGTTCTACTTTCTATTTCATTGATTTCTGCTCTAATTTTTTTTTGTCATCACCAATCCCATTTTTTTAATTTTTATTTTTTTATTGTTACTAAAATTTTTTTTCCAGTGTTCCAAGATTCATTCCCCACTCCCCACACCCAGTGCTCCATGCTTTAGGTGTCCCCAGTACCCACCACCAGGCTCTCCCATCCCTCTACCCCCCTCCCTCCAAGTCCCTCAGTTTGTTTCTGTGTCCAAAGTCTCTGTTGTTTCATTTCCCTCCCTATCGCAGCAATGGCCACAATCGCCAAACTGTGGAAAGAGCCAAGGTGCCCATCAACAGAAGAATGGATAAAGAAGATGTGGTACATATATACAATGGAATACTATGCCTCCATCAGAAAGGACAAATATCCAACTTTTGTAGCAACATGGACTGGACTGGAAGAGATTATTCTGCTCTAATTTTAATTATTTCTCTTCTCCTTGGTTTAGGATTTATTTGCTCTTCTTTCTCCTGGTCCTTTAGGTGTAAGGTTAGCTTGTGCCCTTGGGTTTTTCTAATTTTTGGAGAGCCTTGTATGGCTATGTATTTCCCTCTAAGGACCCCATTTGCAGCATTCCATAGGTTTTTGAACTACTGTTTTTTTTTCTTTTTCATTGGTTTGCATGAATTAAGTTATTCTTTAATTTCCTGGTTGACACATTCATTCTTTTACAGGATGCTCTTTAACCTCCAAGTGTTTGGGTTCCTTCCAAATTTTTTTTCTTGTGGTTGAGTTCCAGTTTCAAAGCATTGTGTTCTGAAAATATGCAGGAAATAATCTCCATCTTTTGGTATTGGTTGAGACCTGATTTGTAACTCAATATGTGCTCTATTCTGGAGAAAGTTCCATGTGCACCTGAAAAGAATGAGTATTCAGTTGTTTTAGGATGGAATATTCTGTATACATCTATGAGGTCCATCTGGTCCAGTGTCATTCCTGGGAACTTGTTTCTTTCTTGATCTGCTCACATGATCTGTCCATTGCTGTGAGTGGAGTGTTGAAGTTTCCTACTATTAACATATTATTTTCAATATGTTTCTTTATTTAGGTTATTCATTGTTTTATGTAACTGGATGCTCCCATGTTGGGGACATAGATATTTGTAATTGTTAGATCTTCTTGTTGGATAGACCCTTTGATTGTGATATAGGGTCCCTCTACAGCTTTTACTACATTCTTGGTTTAAAATAGAATTTGTCTGTTATGAGGATTGCTACCCCAGCTTTCTTTTTCTTTGCTGCCATGATAAATGGGTCTCCATCCCCTTACTTTCAGTCTGAAGGTGTCCTTAAGTTCAAAATTTGTCTCTTATAGACAGCATATGGATGGGTCCTGCTTTTTTTCATTCAATCTGAAACCCTGTGTCTTTTAATGGGCACATTCAGTCTATTTACATTGAGAGTAACTACTGAAAGATACGAATTTAATGCCATTGTTTCTGTAGATTGTCATATTAATTTATGTTCTGTATTACTCTTGTGGTCTCTCTTCACTTACAGAATCCTCCTTAATATTTCTTTTAGGGCTGGCTTGGTGGTTACATATTCTTTCCGGTTCTGCTTATCCTGGAAGTTCCTTATCTCTCCATCCATTCTGAATGAGAGCCTTTTGGATAAAGCATTATTGGCTGCATGATCATCTCATTTAATGCTTTGAATATGTCTTGCCAGTCCTTTCTGGCTTGCCAGGTCTCTGCAGGTAGGTCTGATGTAATTCTAATGTTCCTCACTCCTTATGTAAGGAACCTCCTCCCCCTAGCTATTCTCAGGATAATTTATTTGGCTGTGAGATTTGTAAACTACACTATTGTATGTCAGGGTGTTGATCTATTTTTATTGATCTTGGGAGGGGTCCTTTCTGCCTCTTGGACACGAATGCTTGTTTCCTTCCCCAGATTAGGATTGTTCACAGCTATGATTTGTTCAAATGTACCTTCTAGTCCTCTCTCTCTCTCCATCTTCTCTGGGATCCCAATAATTCTGACACTGGAATGGTTCATGACATCATTAATCTCTCTAAGTCTTTTTTTCATGGGCTACTAGCTGCCTATCTCTGTTTTGACTTCCTTCCCATCAGCTTATCTTCTAGATCATTATTCTCTCTTCTGCCTCATTTACTCTTGCTGTTAGACTATTCAGTTTAGATTACATCTCAGTCATAGCATTTTTTTTAATCTTTTTTTTAAAAAAGATTTTATTTATTTGACAGAGAGAAACACAGCGAGAGAGGGAACACAAGCAGGGGGAGTGAGAGAGGGAGAAGCAGGCCTCCTGCCGAGCAGGGAGCCCGATGCGGGGCTCAATCCCGGGTTTCTGGGACCATGACCTAAGCCGAAGGCAGTCGCCCAACCGACTGAGCCACCCAGGTGCCCCTCAATCATAGCATTTTTTTTTTTAAAGATTTTCTTTATTTGACAGAGAGAAACACAGCCAGAGAGGGAACACAAGCACGGGGAGTGAGAGAGGGAGAAGCAGGCTTCCCGCCGAGTGGGGAGCCCGATGTGGGACTTGATCCCAGGTCTCCGGGTTCATGACCTGAGCCGAAGGCAGTCGCCCAACCAACTGAGCCACCCAGGCGCCCCAATCATAGCATTTTTAAGTTTGACCTACTTAGATCTCATTTCTTCTCTTAGAGATTCTATATTGTCACTAATACTTTTTCCAGCCTACCTATTGCTTTATGATCTATCCTGAATTCTATCTCTGACATCTTGATTTCCATGTCCATTACTTCTGTGGCAGAGGACATTGTCTGAGGTTCTTTTCTTTGTTGGGGGTTCCTCCTCTTTGTCATTCTGTAGAGGGACGGTTGAATAAATGAACAGAGTCCAAAATATCAACCACCACCCAAGCAAAATTCATCCTAGAAAAAAATCTGAAGTGGTTGAAAGCTACCACAGATATGCAAACAAAGCCAAGATGATCCAAAACAATAAAAAAAAACGGTGGGAGGGAGAGATTATAATCTCTCAGCAAGCACAAAGAAGGGTTATCTGTCTCTTCTGGATTAATTTTTGGTCTATATGTCTGAAAACACTATATCCTAAAATGGCAAAGAATTCAGAACTTATATATTTATCAAGATAAAATTGAATATAGTGAGAAATGGACTAGTATGAGGCATAAATCTATTAAAAATATAAATGAAAAAAGTAAAAGTTAAAAAGCAGCTTAAAAACATAAGTTGGATCTTGGAACATTGAAAAGAATAAAACAAAATAAATTATTAAAAAACCAAAAATAAAGATCACATATAAGAAGAAAAAAATTAAGTAACAATAAAAATAAATAAATAAAGTAAAAAAAAGAAATTATTTTAGATACTTCATATAAATGGAAAAAATTAAGTTGGGAAATAAGAATCTTTTTTTTTTTTCAGATAACTCTGTGGGTTTTTTTTTTTTATTGTTACTTAAATTTTTTCCCAGTGTTCCAAGATTCATTCCCCATTCCCCACACCCAGTGCTCCATGCAATAGGTGCCCCCAGTACCCACCACCAGGCTCTCCCATCCCTCCACCCCCCTCCCTCCAAGTCCCTCAGTTTGTTTCTGTGTCCAAAGTCTCTGTTGTTTCGTTTCTCTCCCTGGGTAACCTAGAGGACAGTCTCTCATGTTTTGTCTCCCTCTCTGATTTACCCCAATTCACATTTCCTTTCCTTCTCTTAATGTCCTCCATGTTACTCCTTATGCCCCACAAGTAAGTGAAACTATCTGATAATTGACTTTGAAAAGGGAACAGGGTAACGATGATGTATTTTATTGTGACTGATATAACACACACACACACACAAAAGAAAAGAAAAGAAAAGGGAACCGAATTTTAAAAAAGAAAAGAAACAAAAAGGAAATGTAAAATTTTAGCCTGGAGTATAAACAAACCACCAGGGAAGACCTGGAGTTCCCTAAATATTCCCCCCACCCCTGTGTGAGAGTTTTACAGTCCTGTGGAAAATAAGCTTATCATTCATCTGTTATTCCAGTCTGTCTTCTGGAGGAGGGGGCTGCTGCTTGGCTTCTCAGGTGTCTTTGCCTGGGTGGAGTACCCCACCCCTTGTCAGAGGGATAGGCTTAATGTGAGCTGGTCATCTGTGTGGCTTTTGTTCCCTGGTGGCTTTCTGTTTCTCTTTGGAGGGTCAGAGCAAATATGGCTGTGTGGGAATCTCTGACCCAGAGCTGCAAAGTCGCGGTCCCCTTTCTTCAATAAACCCTTTGAGTCAAGCTGTCTCCACTTCTGCGTGTACCAAACTCCACAGACTCATGCTATTCCTGTCCTCTGCAACTCTCCTGGGGGAGTTCTGGGGACTGAGGGTGTCTCTGTACTTTGTGACTTTGCAATTACTAGTGGCTATGGGCTCACACGTGCACCCTTTTCTGCAGCTCCCAGGTCATGGCTGGGTGTCACCCCATTGTCCTTTTAGGGGTCCTACTGCCCTAAGAGCTGTTGCCCAGGCATGGATGAAGCCACTCTGTGCACCAAACTGCAAAATCCTGCAGTTCTCGCCCACTGCAACTGTCCCAGGGGAGTTCCAGGGACCCATACCCAGCATCTCTCAACTTTGTGACTTTGCAATTGTCAGTGGCCATGGGCTTGTGTGTGCACCCTCTTCTGTGGTTCCAAGTTCATGACTGGGTGCCTCCCCAGTGTTCTTTCATGAGCCACACTGCCTAGAGAGCTATTGCATAGTCACAAGCAGTTTTATATCTCCCCTAGGATGTTAAATAGCCTGCACCTTCTAGTCCTTTTCAGGTGTCCAGGAAGAGAGTTGTCTCCTGTGGGCCAGTTGGTGATTTTTGGTGACTGGAGCTGAGAGTTCCTTCTGGGCTCACTGAACTTAACCAGTCACCCCACTCCACTACTTGGGCACTCTATTTCTCAGGCCTCCAACTGCCACACTTTCTGAGTCTCCTGGAATTCTAGGACCACAATGATCCACCTATTCATCACCTGTGCTCCTTTCAGAAAGGGATGTCCCTCACTGGAGCAAATTACTAAGTGTCCCCATTTTTTACTCTGGTGTTATATCACTTTCCAGGGGTTGATTTATGGAGGCTCTCTTCCCTGAAGATTCAAGGTTCTGCACATCATAACTTGCAAAAAGCATTAATTTTTCTGCATGTGGAGATCCAGATAAATCTTACGTCTCAGGCTGAACTCATGTGTGTTCAAAATAATTTGACAGATACCCATCTAACTTCAAGGGACCAGATGGAATGGCTTCTCCTGGAATGATGTCTCCTACTCTGCTGTCATCTTTCTCCCCTTTTGCAATATCTTTTTAAATTCTAAACCCTATGAGGGAGGTATTGCCATGAACACAAGTGAGAAGATTGAGGCTCAGAGAGAATAAGAAGGCTGACCAATGTCACAGAGGAACCTACTCAGCAGAAAACCTGACATTAGAGCTGAAGTCACTCTGTTTTTGGCATAGTAAGCCAAATATTCCAATGTCCCTCCTTAAAGTGCACCTCACTATAAGAGGCTTATGTATCCTCTTTCTGGTGAACTCAGGTATGGCCAAGGAACTTTCCCTACCCAGTGAAAGAGAACTAATTAAGCTCACTTTGCCAGGATCTCTTTTAGCTTTGTCACAAGAATACCAGTTTTCTAAATAAGGGCTGCCCTTCATTCCACCTATATAAGAGTAAAGACACTATGGATCAAGTCATGGCTATGTAGTATGAGCAAGAAATAACCCTTATTGTTATAAATCACTAAAATTAGGGGGTAGTGGCTATAAGTTACTACAGCATAATCTCCCCTATTATGACTGATACATGCTTTGCTATGGAATGAACTTTGTCTCTTCAAAATTCACGTGTAAAAGCCCTAACTTCTGAGTATGACTGTGTTTAAAGATATGATGACCTTTATAGATGTGATTAAGATTAAATGAGGTCATAAGGGTAGAGCCCTAATCCAATAGAATTACTATCCTGATAAGAAGAGGCATAAAAGCTCTCACTCCTTCTCTCTTTCCTTAAGGGTAGAGCAAGTAGGTGGCCATCTGCAAGAAGAACAGAGATCTCACCACAACCCAACAGCACAGGCATCCCAAACTCAGATTTCCAGCCTCTAGAATTATAAGAGAAATTTCTGTTGTCCAAGCCTCACAGTCTATGGTATTTTGGTATATCATCTCCAGCTGACAGAAGCACACTCTTAAAAGATAGGTTGGAAAGGATGAATATCCAACTTTTGTAGCAACATGGACTGGATTGGAAGAGATTATGCTGAGTGAAATAAGCCAAATAGAGAAAGTCAGGTATCACATGGTTTCACTTACTTGTGGTGCTTAAGGGGTAATATAGAAGACAGTAGGGGGGCGCCTGGGTGGCTCAATTGGTTAAGCGACTGCCTTCGGCTCAGGTCATAATCCCGGAGACCCGGGATCGAGTCCCACATCGGGCTCCCTGTTTGGCGGGAAGCCTGCTTCTCCCTCTCTCACTCCCCTCTCACTTGTGTTCCCTCTCTCACTGTGTTTCTCTCTGTCGAATAAATAAATAAAATCTTAAAAAAAAAAAGACAGTAGGAGAAGGAAAGTAAATGGGAAGTAGGGTAATTCAGGGAGAGAAATGAAACAAGAGAGACTTTGGACACAGAAACAAACTGAGGGACTTGGAGGGAGAGGGTGGGAGGATGGGAGAGCCTGGTGGTGGGTACTGAGGGCACCTATTGCATGGAGCACTGGGTGTGGGGAATGGGCAATAAATCTTGGAACACTGAAAAAAATAAAAATTAAATAAAAAAAGAGATAGAGAAGGTTAGTCAGATGCTAGTGAAACTCAGAGCACATAGCATACCAAATCATTACCTAACCCTTCCCTTCAGAATGAAGGCAACCCCAAATACAAATATGAAAGGTCAGAGAAGGGTGAGAATGTAAACAACCATTTCATAAGACTTTGGGAGTTGGCTGGTGAAAGACAAAATAATTAGCCTTACCTGGCGATTAAGGAGACAGTATACCACAAAGAGCAAAACACCTTGCAGGATGTTGATGATGGTGAATGTGTATGCAATGACTGATCCAATCACCTTCCCGACCTCTTCAATCATAAAAAAGCCAAGGCCCCAAGAACAGCCCAGGATAAATAGCTGAGCAATGGCTTTAAATGTCATGACTCTGAAAAGGAACCAGAGCAGTAATAAGTATCATTCATCACTATGTGTCGGGCACTGTGCTAAATGCCTTGCATACATTACCTGATTTCACATGAAGCACATGGGCTTACGTAACCTATTAAAGTCATATAACTGGAAGATGAGGCAGAACCCGTTTTCAATGGCTGCTTCTGAGAATAATGCTTTCTCCTATTCTTGGAAGTGATTTACCTGCAAGTCTTTTACCTGGTTCTACTGGAAGATGTGTGGAAGTGTTTTTCTAGAAATTTGTTTTGAAAAAAATGTGTTGATGATGATATCCTGACTTCAGAAAATATCATGCTGTTGTGTTTTGTCAAACAAAAATTGTGTTTTATACAACAGAATGACATTGTTGGTGGCAACGGTCTAGGAAACATGACATGTGTGAGTGTGTGTGTGTCTGTGTGTGTTTGTATGCACGCACGTGCAGGAGTGTGATCCTTAAGTAATCTAACACATGTAAAGAGATAAAGAAATGCTAAGAAGGGTGAAGTTGTGACCCTCACCAACACTGAAAACACTAAGGTAAAGAGATTCTAGGCTGGTCTGATAAGTAGATGAAAGGAAAGCCAGGGTCTGAAATATGAAAGATATTCCTTTAAGTTTTGTCCATATGATTCACCAATGCAAGGTTTTTGTCTGCTCTTGGGTAAAATGAACCCTTGCTCCTCTTCTCAATGGGTGGAAGATAGTCATGCACACCACATAGATTGGAGTTATGAGCATTTGGTGAAAGACTGTTGGTAAATTCTGAACATCTACCAAGTTCCTAGTTAGTGCTAGTTGTTCTTGCCATTATTTTTATTCATTTATATCAACACAGTAAGAACTGAGTGTCTACAACTAAAGATAATGGAGTACCCAGAAAGGGGTGGACTCATGGGGTGGGGGAGGGAGGATACTCTTGGCATGAATTTCAAATGAAGATTACTATATATGAAGAGTGCTACACAAGGAAGGCACCCAATGAATATTTATTGAAGAAAGAGATCAAAGAGTACACTAAGCTACCTGAAAATTATAGATTTTACTTCTAGAATTTGTACCTCACACACACTTTATCCAGTACCATGTTATATCAGACTTTTGTATAGGTTTTTCTTTCCTACACAGAAAGAAAAGCAGTTCTGTAGGAAAATCTGTGGATACCACTGATTCTGGGACCTTCTTACCTGGTGTCCTGAATGGTAGAAACGTCTTTATTGAGGGAGGAAAGTTTGCTTCTCAAAATCCACAGGATTTGGAAGTACAACACCAAGTTTATCTGTGGACACAGAATGAAATATTGGAATTTTATTTTGAGGCCATGTCATGAAACCCAATTTGAGGTGGACCTAAGTATCTTTTCCCAAAACCTACAGGATTCATAGGATGCTAACCACAAATACCATCCTTTTATACAGCACACTGTGTGGATAGGACCCGTGGCACTTGGTGCTTGATTAGGCTGACCACGTAATGTGTCATTCAAATCAAGACACCTTGAAAGTGAAAGATTACTATTAATGTCTATACTAGGACAATGGATGTGATTAGGAAGTTGATGGCAAGCAGGAGAACATGTCACTCTGTGCAGAGTAGACACATGCTAAATGCTTGTTGAATGAACAAACATGGGATTTTTAGAAGAATGCCCAGCAGAGTGTTATATTATATTACAGCAACAAGTAATCTGTAAGGGAACAAGGGAAGGGCATATGAAGACATTATTTCCAGGAAGAGGAGTTAATCACATTAACTTATATTTTCTTACCTTCACTTCATTTCCATTTTCACAGAAAGAAACACTCCATGCTTGCCAAACCCAGAGCAGGCACACCCAAAAATAACTATCACTAGTCACTCACCGACATAATGACTGCCACTGGCCCCATGAAACTCCAGATGAACCCTTTATCCAGCTTGAGCCAGCAGCTGTTGAGAGAAGGGTATGCATGAGCTGCCTATGTCTCAGAATGCAGAGAACATGAATTCAAACTCCTGTAGCAAGATCCAAACAGGACAGGGAACTATTTAGTTCAGAACCTAGATTTTAGATGGAATCAAACTTGGGTCCTCATCTGATGCAAGATGTATGCTCTAAGCCTCAGTTCCCTCATAAAGTGAGGGCAAACAGAAGTATTGAAAAGATTAACTGATTATAGCAACTATGTGCCAGGTCTTGAAGTCAGGTAGGGTCAGTCCTCTGACTTTGTTCTTCTCTTTCAATGTTGTGTTAGCTATTCAGGATTTTTTGCTTCTCTGTATAAACATTAGAATCAGTTTATCATTATCTATAAAATAATGTTTTAGGATTATTATTGGAAATGCATTGAATGTATAGATTGAGTTGGGAGGAACTGACTGCCTTCTTTCACAATGTCGAATCTTCCTATCCATGAGCATGGACTATCTCTCCATTTATTTGAATCTTCTTTGATTTCTTTCATCAAATTTTTGCAGTTTTCCTCATGTAGATTTTGTAGGAAAAATCAAATGAGATAATGTGTACATAGTTTTTGAGTATGGTTCCTGGCAAAGAGGTAAGGCTCAATAAATAGTACTCCCAAATGATGATTGCAATCAGAAAGAGAGTAAAAGTAATAATTTAACTACAGCAAGAAGACCTACCAACACTAAGTATTTTCCATGTGCCAAGTACTCTGTTGCCCAAATACTTTTTATTAAGTCATGCCTCATTTTGGCAAAGATAGTATAAATTACTTTGAACAAAGACCTGGCAGCATAAAACTAGTAAATGTAACAAGCAACTGCCAATACTCAGTGAGCAAAAAAGCTCCTACACTTAAGTTCTATTCCAAGTGTTATAAATGATGACCCACAGTCTAAATCCAGTCCCCTCCTTGTTTTTGTAATTAAAGCTTTATTGAAACACGGCCACATCCACTCATTTGTATATGGCCTATGAATTGGCTGCACTCCCACACCGAAGACGACATTGAGTAATTGCCACAAATACCATATGGACCGCAAAGACAAAAACAGTTAACATTTGGCCCTTTGTAGATAGTTTGCCAATCACTGATATACCATGAGAGCTCCAGAATCATTCTGGCAGGACGTAGGGTCAGGCTGGAGAAAGGACAACTTTATTTCCTCAAGAGGGACAATTGCCTCATGTTGTTCTAGCACATGGGTGCCTACTCTCTAACCAAAGCCCCATTGTCAAAATACTAATGTCCTCAATTAACTTTGCAGAGCTTTGCAAACTTCTTTAGTGAGGCAGCAATTCCTTTAGTGAGGACTTCTGACTAATTCTCTTTTTGGCTGACACTTCAGGAAAGGTTCTTAGATACACTAAGACCCAGATGTCCTGTGTGTGAGGTGATGAACGGTGCTGATCCCACAGGTTCATGGAGAGGATTAGACTTAATATGTGCACTATCTCTGAGGCATCCCAGGCCTTCAAGATTTGTTGCCATTGTTGTTACTTTTTATATTTTGGGATGAATCTCAAGCTCTTCAGTATGCTCTTTCAGAATCCTCCAGAACACAGAGAACACAGGTGGGCTTTTCTGTCCCTGAATTTCCCGAGCATACTTTTTTGTCCCTAATATCCTGAAGTAGTATTCACAATTGTATGTGTAAGTAAATTTGTCTGAAAGGTACATCTCTATATGGGGAATAGGCCCTGGATTTCACCAAAAGTCTCAAAAGGATCCAAGAGCAAAGATGCTGAGAACCATTGCACTAGGAATTTCTAAGAGAAAATAGAATTCTGGTTTAAAATGGAACTATTTGTGAAGTATAACTGACAACAGGAAATTGGCTGAAATGTTTTTTGATTTCAGATCATGTAGCAGCCCCGGACAGCACTTCCACCATAAAGGCACACAACATGCTTACTGAGTGTGTGATCCATAGTTTTGGGGTCCTACTATTGCAGACACAGCCACGGTGAGAGCTGGAATCCCATAGCCTAAAGGGTACATGCACTTCTTGAATTTGCTTGCACTGGTGTAGTTGGCCACCTTGAGATTCCTAACGGTGAGGAAGAGGTGCAGCCCTTCAAGGAGCATCCAGGTGAAGGAGGCCAGGTAGAGGTAGTGCAGTACTCCTGCGATGATGGAGCACAGCACCTGGAGGGGAGACAAGAGTTAGGAGTGTGGTCTGTACCTGATCATGTCCTTAGCACTTAGCATTTCCTGGATGTTGGCCTGCAGTTTCGATTCTAACACCTGTGACA
>PITA01023946.1:0-27171 GCA_004023965.1 Spilogale gracilis
ACGGAGGCATAGTATTCCATTGTATATATGGACCACATCTTCTTTATCCATTCATCTGTTGATGGGCACCTTGGCTCTTTCCACAGTTTGGCGATTGTGACCATTGCTGCAATGAGCATTGGGGTACATATGGCCCTTCTTTTCACTACATCTGTATCTTTGGGGTAAATGCCCAGTAGTGCAATTGCAGGGTCATAGTGTAGCTCTATCTTTAATTTTTTAAGGAATCTCCACACTGTTTTCCAAAGTGGCTGCACCAGTTGTCCTTCTTTTCACTACATCTGTATCTTTGGGGTAAATACCCAGAAGTGCAATTGCAGTCACTTATCTTTTTTACTTTGATGGTAAACAATAAAACCATCTATTTAATTATTCTAGGTGCTAAAGATATAGGAGTAAATAAAATGAAGTACTTGTCCTTATCATATTTGTACTCTTGTGAGCACAAGGTCAGCAAACATACATGTGCTATGAAGAAAGACAATGTAGGGTAAAGTGTGAATGGATGAAGCTGCTCTTACTGGTGGTGGTGGTCAGGGGTTGCATCTCTGTGGAGACACTGGAGCAAAGACCCAATGAGGTGAGGAAGGCTGCTATGAGGACGGATGGTGCAAGTGTTCCAAGCACCAAAAATGCAGACTGTTTTGGGAAATGCATGAAACAGTAAGAGGCAAGTGTGACTGGAGTCAAATAAATAGAAGAAGAGTGGGAGGTGGAGGGACAGAGGTACCAAGAAATCAGATCACCTGAGGTCTATGGACCATGGGAAGGACGTTGGATTATATTCTACTGTGATGAGAAGCAATTGGAGAAAATCACTCTGTCATTGGTTTAGAGATAAGATTGTAGGAAGGCAAAAGGGAAAAAGAGTCAAGACAGTTAAGAATCTATTGTGATATGGGTACCTGGGTGGCACAGTCGGTTAAGTGTTCCACTGTTAGTTTCAACTCTGATCCTGAGCTTGGGGTCGTGGGACTGAGACCCACATAGGGCTCCACACTCAGCAAGGGGTCTGCTTAGGTTTCTCTCTCCTTCTCCTTCTGCTCCTCCCCACTCTGCTCTCTTAAATAAATAAATAAATACTCTCTTTTTTTTTTTGAGACTTATTGTGATAATCCAGGAGAAATGTGATGTTGCTTTGGACCAGGATGCTATAAGTAGAGGGACTGAATATTTACTTTAAATATAGAATCAACAGAATTTGCTGTTGAATTCAATGGGGGAAGAATGAGCAAAAGAGGGGATTCAAGTTTGATTCAAACATTTTTGACCTAAGAGGGTTAATAAGGTGACATTCACAGAGGAGAACACCAGAGGAAGACCAAATCTGGGGAAAGAATTAAGAATCTAGTTTTGGACATCTTAGATTTGCCATGCCTATTGGACATGAAAGTGGAAAGTGGAGGTGTCAAATTGGTGAGTGGAGTTTAGAGGTCAGGATTAGTGATACAAATTTGAGAATTATCTGGGAAGACGATGTGAAGACATGGGACTGATGAGATCACCTAGGGTATGAGGTAAATGAAGACAGAAGAGACCTGAGGAGTCCACCTTGGGGCACTCCAATATGTAAGAGTCAGGAAGAAGAGGGGAATCAAGCAAAATGAGACAGAGTCACCTAGAGATAAAAGAACACTGAGACTACGAGGTGTCATAGATGCCACAGAAGGATAGTAGCTTTAAGAAACCAATAGTGTAATTATACCATTTAATTTAAAGTTGTTTAAAGAAGCTTAAAATGGAAAACAATGTGTAAAAGAATCCCTAAACAGTCTCAGGGGTAGTTGAGTTATTACCTAAGAACTTGGGAAACATGAGGGGCACCTGGGTGTCTCAGTCCTTAACCATCTTCCTTCAACTCAGGTCCTGGGATCAAGTCCTGTATGGGGAAAAAAAAGGTCCCTGCTCAGCAGGGAGTCTGCTTCTCTCTCTCCCACTCCCACTGCTTGTGTTCCCTCTCTCTCTGTCTCTCCGTCAAATAAATAAATAAAATCTTTAAAGGAAAAAAAAGCACTTGGGAAACATGAAAGAATGCATATTACACAACCATCATATTTGGCACTTAGCACTCAACAAGTAATAATTGCATTATTTCCATTGTTATCATCAACAATGAAATCCAGGATGTAGAGAGTTGAGCAGGGAGAGTAAGAAGAGTAAAGTAAATTTCTGAGGTTGTGGAGATAATAGAAAGGAAGGGGAGTTATAAATACTCCCCATTCTTGATGTTGATAAATAAATGTAGGTCAAAGTAGACTTGTTAAAAATTAAAGAATATCTAATGGAAAGAATTTCTTTCTTCACTTTTTTAAAAATTACGTTTTTGTTTTTTAAATTGAGATATAATTTACAAACCATAAAGTTCATCTTTTTAAAGTGTATAATGTATTATATTTTAATATAGTCATAAAGTTGTGTAACCATCACAACAAAAGAACCTGCATATCCATTAATAATCATGCCTCATTTTCCCCTCCCTGACCTCAAGCCCTGGCAACCACAATGTACATAGAAAGTACTTTCTATCTCTACAGATTTGCCTATTCTGAACATTTCATACTAATAGAATAAATTTGTGACCTTTGATATCTGACTTCTTTCATTTAGCATGATTTTTATAAGATTCATCCATGCTGTATCATAAATCAGTACTTCACTCCTTTCAACAGTGAAGTAATATTCCATGTATAGATATGCCACATTCCATTTATCAGTTCATTCATTGATAGACATTTGGATTGTTTTCACGTTATGGATCCTATGAATAATGATGAATGTACATGAATAGTGAGCATTCATGTACAAGGTTTGGTGAGAACATATGGTATCGTTTCTTGGGTGTGTATCCAGGAGAGAAATTTCTGAGTCATACACATACTCTTTGTCTAACTTTTTGAGGAACTGTCACACTCTTTTCTAGGACAATTGTATAATTTTATATTCTGATCAGTATTGTCAGAGGGGTCAGTTTTTCCACATCCCTGTCAACACTTCTTGTTGTCTGTCTTAGGTTATAGCCATCCTAGTGCATGTAAAGTAGTATTTCATTGTGGTTGTGATTTGCATTTCCCTAATGACTAATGATATTGAGCATATTTTCATGTGCTTGTTAGCCATCTGCATATCTTCATTGGAGAGATGTCTATTTAACTCTTTGCCCATTTTTAAATTGGATTATTTGTCTTTTTATTGTTGAAGATGGTTCTTTATATTTTCTGGATACTGTATCTTTATCAAATAAATAAGCTGCAAATATTTTCTCCCATTCTGTGGCTCTTTTCATTTTTTTAAAAGATTTTATTTATTTATTTGACAGAGAGTAACACAGCTAGAGAGGGAACACAAGCAAGGCAATTGAGAAAGGGAGAAGCAAGCTTCCTGCTGATTAGGGAGCCCCATGCAGGGCTCGAACCCAGGACTCTGGGATCATGACCTGTGCCTACGGCAGATACTTAAAGACTGAACCACCCAGGTGCCCCTTTTCACTTTCTTGATAGTGTACAGGTCGTCCCCAACTTACAAAGGTTTGACTTCATAAAGATGGTATGAAAGCAATATGCATACAATAAAAACCATACTTCAGATTTCTAATTTGATCTTTTACTGGGCTAGCAATACACTCTATGATATTCTCTCATACCTATGTTTTCCCATAAGAGTTTTATAGTCTTTAGTTCTTACATTTAGATCTTTGATCCATTGTGAGTTAAATTTTAAATGTGGTATGAGGTAAGGAGGTCCACTTTCCTTTTTTAAACATGTGGATATCCAGTTGTTCCAGCATCATTTGTTGAAAAGATTTCTTTTCCCCATTGGATTGTCTTCACAGTCTTGTTGAAAATAAGTATTATGTCCATAAATGTATGGGTTTATCCTGGGATTCTCAATTCTGTTCCATTGCCTTTATCTATCGTTATGCCAGCATCACACAATCTTGATTACACAGCTTAGGTTTTGAAATTGGGAAATGTGAATTTTCAACTTTTTACGTTTTTTTTTCAAAATTGTTTTGGCTATTACTGATCCCTTGCATTTCTATATGAATTTTGCTATCAACTTGTCAATTTATGCAAAGAGCAGCAGCTGGAATTTTTATAGGGATTGTGTTGAGCCTGAAAAATCAATTTAGGCAATATTGCCTTTCTCAGACCCACAACGCAGGATGTCTTCCCTTTTATGTAGATCTTCTTTAGTTTCTCCCACCAATGTAGTAGAGTTTTTAGCATGTAAGCCTTGTGCTTTTTTTGTTAAATTTATTCCCGAGCATTTTATGAATGCTGTAGTACATGGCATTATTTTCTTTTTTTTAAAAGTTTTTATTTATTTGAAACTGAGAGAGAGTGCTTGTGCAAGCTGGGGGCAGGGGAGGAAGAAGGGGCAAAGGGAGAGGGAGAAGCAGATTCCCCCCCCTGAGCAGGGAGCTTGAGGGGGCAGGGGACATAGGATCATGACCTGAGCCCAAGGCAGACAACTGAGCCACCCAGGCTCCCAATAATTGGGAACTCTGTTTTATATTTTCTGTTTATTATTCTTTCTTACTGCCTCCTCCTAATATTCAATTTATTTTGTTTTATTTTACTAGATTGATACGTTTTTTGGTACTTTTTTCCTTCCAAACAAATACTGTCTGATAGAAATATAATGAGAGTCACCCATGTAATTTAAAATTTCCTAGCAGCCACAGAAGCCAAGACATTGGGATCATCTTGGGATTCTGACTACCACACACATTAAAAAGGGTAAAGTGAAATTAATTTTATTAATATATGTTATTTAATCCAAGCCAGTCAAAATATGATCATACCAATACATATTCAAAGTAAAAACTATGGAGAAAATAATCAAACCTTTTTTATTGTATTGTCATTCCAGTATGCATTTTATATGTATAGCACATCTCAATTTGCACTGGCCACATTTCAAGGGTTCAGTAATCACATGTAGCTGACACACTTCTAGAGGTTTGAAAATCTCTGTCAAAATTATATTCTAGGGCATTGGCAAAAATGGTGAGAGACCTTTAAAAATTCTATCTTCCATAAAAGCAGCAAGAACTTTGGCAAATAATGTCAGAATCGACTTTTTCAGAACTCTGGAAATTAACCAAAGCCTCGCAGCAATCTGGGGAGCGCTTATTCAAGAAAAACAGCTGAATCTTGGTAAGAACAATGAGCTTTGTGTGACTTTAACTTGCCATGTTCCCATGTCTCCTTCCCAGCACTGCAATAGCCTGGAAATCCAAGAGCCTGCATGCAGTCCCAGTAAAAACCAGCAGCCTGGGAGCCACTGGGGGACAGGGGAGGGGTGTGCAGAAAGGCGTTGGAGCCCCTTCAAAGCCCCATTCTTAGAGAATTGTCATTATTTGACCTGTCTGATGGTTCCTTGGAAGACCCCATTTGCAAGGCTGTCTGCATTTGATCTGACTCAGAGCTCATCTAGCACAAATAGCCTTTTCCCCAGGGGTTTGTGTTGAAAAGAATCAGAGGTAATTATTGAACATCAGGGCTACATGCGGTGGCTGATAATAGTTGGAATAAACAATGGGCTAACCAAAAGACTTAAAGGAAAAGCTGAAGAATGGATGTCCATAGGGGTCTTTGAAAATCTCCAGCATTTCCCTGGGAATGGAGAAGGCCATGAAAATGTGTATGACTCTGCTTCTGCATAGGGCTGTATGTGTGTTTGGAAAGACCTGAGAAGTCCCTAACTCTCCCCACTAGCTAAAATGGAGCTCTAAGGTGTTTGGCTAAATGTTGAATGTGTCTCCTAAAACACACACAGAACTTCTTGGCAATGACTGGGAGACTTATTGGTTCCAATCATCTAGGGTAAGGAATCATCTCTGTTGAATCATTAACTGACCACTAAGGTAACTGATAAGAGACTTCAGTGGCCTCATACAATAAAGAATATACATTTTACAGAATTAGTGCAGAAAATCCAATAAACAAACAAACACAAAACAAACCACAAACCTGGGATGAGATCTGATTTCCAGAGTTGCTACATTATATTTTCTAAATTTCCAGTCTTTAACAAAAGATTGAGACATGGGAAGAAATGAGAAAGTAGGTCCCATACACCAGAAAAAAAAAAATAGACTAGAAATAGTCTCTGAGGAGGCACAGAAATTGAACTTATTATACAAAGTAAATCAGCTATAATATATATGCTTAAAAATGAAACTAAAGGGAACCATGACTAAAGTACTAAGTGGGGAAAAAGTCTCGTATTATATAAAATCTTAAGGAACTCAAAAAAGAGAAAAGATCAACATAAAAAGATCAATTATATGTCTCTTCACTAGCAATGAAGAATCCAAAAATGAAATTAAGAAAATAATTCCAAGGGTGTCTGGGTGACTTGGTTGGCTAAGCGTCTGCCTTAGGCTCAGGTCATGAAGATCAGGGTTGTGGGATAGCCTGTGCTGGGCTCCCTTCTCAGTGGGGAGTCTTCTTCTCCCTCTCCCACCTGTCCCCCTGCTCATGCTTTCTCTCTCTCTCTCCCTCAAATAAATAAAATCTTAAAATTATATATATGTGTGTATGTGTGTATGTATATGTATGTAATAGGATTAAATGGAACAAGACTAACCCTATTTATTTGTTAGATTGTGTCGAACAGAATACTCTACAGGTATTGGGAAGATGGAGCGTTGTCACTGGGAATGTTAATCTGGGAAGGAGGTCTGAAGGCTGGAACTTTACTGGGAAATGCCCTCAGGTACAACACCTGTATAGGAGTGAAAGCAAGAGGAGGGGACAGAAATAGTTAAACTGAGGTGTGTTTGGAACAGGGGTCCCAGCTAATCCCACATGAAACTCTGGAGCTGGAAAGGCTGAGCCTCTATACCCTGCACTGATGGGCCCCTGGATGGGAGGTTGCCCAGGGAGAAGGTGTATCTTTGACCAAGGGCAAAGCTGAAGGAAGGACTTAGCTGTGATCTGTCACCAGTCAACTTCCTGAGAGCCTGGGAAATGAGTGCCTTGATTCTGAAGCAGGATCTGGGGAGTGTACTGTTTCATCCACTAGAGAAGTTGTCTGCCATACACTAAGTGAAAAAAACATGGGTTATAGACAATATGTTTAATAAGTTAAACATTAAAATATATGTTTATACAGAGACATTGGAAAGATACACATCAAATCACTGAGAGAGATTCTTTTGGGGAAGATGAAAGGAAGGTTTGGCAGTGGCTGGAGTGGGGAAAATATGTACCTTGAGGTACTCATTTTTTTTTAAACAATGATTATGTATTACCAGGGAATGGGGGTGATAAACATATGAAAATTGATAAGAGATTTCCAGTATGGGCATATCTTTGGTGATCAACTGTGATATAGAATTCAAAGCTCTGAATTAGAATTGCTTTCTCAATGTTGCCTTCCACATTTCCCAAGATTCTACAAATAACAGCCTCAGGTAGTTCTGACATTAAAGAGAATGATCCCACCTTCATTGAATTCCTACTGGGCCAGATGGCATCTGCCTCATTGTATAAACTTCATCTTTTTTTAGGCCACATGTCTGCTTATTTCATCTGGCTGAATTATTCTAGTGAATTTTTTAGTACCAAAAAAAGAAAAAAGCAGCAGACATAAATTCAGGTCCTTGCATCACAAGGATAGAGTGTCTTCTCCAAATTTGGTTTTCTCAATCACCTAAGCAAAGATGGTGGTTAGGGCTCCTTCTCATCCTGAAAGAACCAAGGAGAGTTTTTCAGGCAAGGGAAAGCGCCGCACCTTCCACCCACTATGTGGGTGGGGATTTATTTTAATTGCCCTAGTAACGGCTCCTGAATAATCGATGTAATAACAGGCGTCTCCCAGCTAGAATGGACACAGGCCCTTGGGGAGTTTGGGAAGTGTCCAGCTAGTGGCTGGTTAGCAACCAGCATGAAAGTGGTTCACTGTTTTCACAGATTGAGGTATACCTGCCAAATAGTGGCTCTGGCCGCAGGTACGAATGCAGACACATGGACGGAGGGCAGGTCGCGGGGCTTAGCGGGTGAACGAATGTCTCCAAAACTGACCGAATGCTCTGAAACATGTTGAGTGGATACAAAAGCACACAGCAAAGTCATTCAACTCTGACATGCCCACTTCCTTCTCATGATCCAACCTGAGTCACCAGCGTCTGTAGATTTATCATCACACTTTGCTTCGGCAAAGATAGAGGTGCACAAAATAAAGGATGAACAACCCCCCTTCTCCTTGATCGAAAGTCCGGGTGTGTGCTGCTGCCTCCAGAGCACCAGCAGTGGGAGGCAGGAAGAGGAGGGTGGGTTTTTTATTACACTTTAAAATGCCACCAGACTTGTGGTCAATTGAAACATTGTTTTAAGGAATTGTAGGTATTTCCAGGCAGGAGAAATATGAGATCAGTTTGATCATGGTGATGTTGACTTTAATTTTAACTAGTGTTCCTTGGGCAGAAATCTAAAACCACTGTGGACAAATGGATGGTCTAAAACACCTACCCGTGGGCAGAGGACTAAAAGTTTAGGACATGATGTTGCTCTTTATTTCAATGAGAATAAAGAACTTCACAAATTGCCTCTTTGCATCTCATCTGACCTTGACCTTTAGACCCCTTTATAGGCTAAATCAGGTCACCAGCATCTCCGAAGCCCAGCTCTCCCCACCAGGTCCAACATCCCCCTGGGTATCATGCTCCTCTCTGAGTAACAACCTTCTCATCAGGTATCATCCTTCTGACCAGGTACCCTCCTCCCTGGGTACTAACCTCCTCCCTGGGTACTACCTGCCTCTCTGGATGCTTATGTCCTCACTGGGTGGGAGGAAGTGAAAGTGTTATCCTCCATTTTACATAGGGCGACATGAGGACTCAGCAAGAGGAAATGACTCCATTCAACCAGAAGAGGACAGGCATGTCTCCGTACCCCATACTGCTCACACATTCCAGAACTAAAATGGTGTGGGTCCTTGGGATGCCTAGTTTGGAAGGAGACAGGGGGATGTAGGCAGCTGGAAGAAGTCTCTCAAGTGTTTCCCTGCCTAACTTCCAGGTGGGGTGAAAAGGTAAAGAAATGAGGTACGTCAAGCCTGTATTGATGTCCCTGGCACAACAAATGACTGATGTTGTTATGAATCCAATATAGAAGATGCTCTGGGCGTAGCATAGCACTTTCAATGCTAAGGTGAGTTTAGTGAGTGGTTCCACCTCTGTCTTGGCCTTAAGCCTGGGGCATACCTTCCTTTGTAAGGCTGTGCACCAACCTCCCATGGGACCTCTATAAACTCATGCCTGTACCACATGCTGGACTCACATTCCAGAGCTATCACAACTGTAAGGCAGGGAGAGAACTTGTACCACCATATGCAAAGAGTGCTCCCAGGCCAACATATAGCCGAGCCTGACATCATAACCGGTCACTGCCAAAGGACCAACACTGAGCTCCAGGACTAATAATATCCCACTGATATTATACAAGACTCTCAGGGGCCAGAGGGTCACAAATGACCACTAAGGTCTTGAGTTCCCAAAGCTCTCAGTACAGCCAGCAGACCAGGATTATAAGGGTATAGACTCATCAGTTCCAATGATGTGCTAGAACACAACATGGGCTCACATGGAAGGTGTGTGTT
Organism: Spilogale gracilis; assembly: GCA_004023965.1. NCBI lineage: Eukaryota > Metazoa > Chordata > Mammalia > Carnivora > Mephitidae > Spilogale > Spilogale gracilis. Next base: position 9,610 of record PITA01023946.1, read on the forward strand.
CGAAAGCTTATGTGCTATGTGGGTATTATAAATGCAAAGAAATGAGAGAAATATTTTAGCAAGCTGATGAACCATTTTTTAAAGATCCATGATCTGAACAAGTGTGAAGATTGTGGGGGAAAATTCAGTTGACCCCCAAATTCCAGATCTTCTTTCAAGTGTCAAAACTTGGCTCACCAAGATCACATCTGGAAAACAACCACCTCTTTGTTCCCCACCTTAACCTCAGAAGGCTTCTGGAATCTAGAAGGATCAGGGTTGGCAGTGGCCCTGGCATATTTTCCTTCGGTGAAAAAAACAAAGGGAAAAAATAACAAAACAGCCCCCTGCACCCCAGATAAAACCCAGAAACAGATCCAGCAGGTTTTCCCTCCCCTTCCTCGATCCCCTTTCTTTGATTGTTTTATCAACTACTGTAGTGGGCGGTATCTGGGCTACTGGTGTTTTTCTACTTACAGGAGTAAGAAAATTCCATTAACTGAAGAATAATATGGTTGACTGCCCCAATGGGAAAGGCATTAGGCATGCTGCGTTCCTGTTTCCTATGTCCCTCTCAGGACGCGAGGTCTAGACTTGCTGGCTCCTGCTCTCCAGGTTGTCCAGGCCTCTGGGGTTGTGACTCCCACCCACAGAGAAAGTACAGTGCGTGCTAATGGGGAGCACAGGGGCAGAGGCAAGAGAAAAGAAGATAGGAGTAATTAGGCAGGTGAACTATTTCCTTTTCAAGAAGAGAAAATAAGGGGAAAAAATACAGGCACAAATCTGCTTTAGAACTCATGTTGAGGACTCTGGAAATACAATCAGGGTCTGGAACCATCCATAAAGGACTCGGGAATTGCACCCACCAATGGGGTGTGGGTGAATAATTTTAGCCTCCTTAATTGTTTGTTTTAAGAGGAGCAGGTCTCATGCTTCATTGGTGTAAAAATGGTACAATCACTTGAGTAAACTGGAAGTTTCTTATATAGTTAAACACACAGCTACTTTATGCCCCAGCAATTCCATTCCTAAGTATATTTACCTAAGATAAATAAAACATATGTCCGCAGGAGGACTTACATAAGAATGTTCCTAACACCTTTATTCAGAATAGCCCCAAACAACAAACAACCCTAATGTATCAAGAGGTGAGTAGATAAACAAATTGTGATATATCCATACAATGGAATTATATCAGTTCCCTAGTGTCACTGTAACAAATTATCACAAACATGGTGGTTTAAAATAGCACAAACTATCCTTTATAGTTCTGGAGGGCAAAAGTCTGAAATCCGTTCTCCCGGGCTAAAGTCAAGATGTGAGCAGGGCTGGTTCCTCCTGGATGCTCCAGGAGATAATCTGTTTCTTTGCCTTTTCTAGTTTCTGGTGGCCTCCTGTATTCCTCAACTTGTAGCCCCTTCAAAGTGTGCCACCTTGGGGCGCCTGGGTGGCTCAATGGGTTAAACCTCTGCCTTCGGCTCAGGTCATGATCTCAGGGTCATGATCTCAGCAGAGAGGCTGCTTCCTCCTCTCTCTGCATGCCTCTCTGCCTACTTGTGATCTCTCTGTGTCAAATAAATAAATAAAATCTTTAAAAAAAAAAAAAAAGCATACCACCTTGATCTGTGTCTCTGAGGTCATGTTGCCTTCTCCTCCTCCAAAGTTAATTCTCCCTCTTGTCCCTCTGCCTGTTAATTATGTTTAGGATCATCCAAGCTAAACATCCCATCTCGAGATCCTTAGCTTAATGTAACTTGCAAAGTCTTTTCTGAAACAAAATAAGATTCATGAGTTTTTGGGATAAGGACCTAAATATGGTTGAGACCATTACTCAGTCTATCACAGGACCATACCACCTAGGAGTAAAAAGGGATGAGTTGCTGGTACACACAACATGGATGGATCTTGAAAACTGTTTCTTGAGTGAAAAAAAGAAGACAGAGACGAAGAAGAAGGAGGAGGAGGAGGCAGAGGAGAAAAAGGAGAAAGAGGACGGAGGAGGGGGAGGAGGAGGAAGGAAGGAAGGAAGGAAGGAAGGAAGGAAGGAAGGAAGGAAGGGAGGGAGGGAGGAAAGAAGGAGGGAGGGAGGGAAGAAAGAGAGAGAGAGAAAGAAAGAAAGAAAAAGAAAGAAGAATATTTGTATAGTTCCATTTTATGAAGTTCTAGAACAGGTGAAAACTCATCCATGTTGATAGAAATCAGAACAGTGGTCACCAAAAAGCAAGGGGATTTACTAGAAATAGACACAGGAAACTTTCTGGGGGTGATGAGTGATGAAAGTGTTCTTGACTGGAGGGTTAATTACATGGATGTATACACTTAAGTGTATGCTTTAGAGCTTGTATTTAACTGTATATAAATTGTACCTCAATAGAAAATAATATTGAAGGAAAGTACACAGCAACAAGGGAGGAAAAATAAAGAGGATAAGGAAAGACAAGAAAAGCCCAGTCTATGTAGGGAACACATTTCCCTTCCTTATTATCACCAGGACAAGCTTCCTGGCATGAAAAGAGCTGGGACACAGAGGAGGGAGGTCAGCTATACCATAGTCCCTTCGAAGCATTCATGGTGCCCAAAGCCATTAGTTGACTTTAGAAAAACTCGTAGAAGACGAGACACCCAATGGAAACCTCCAATCTATTGAACAATTTCCTCCTCTCACAGGAAGTGAGAAAGTAACCATATTTTTTACATACCAACTGTTTTCACTTTTAGCACTCCCTACTAGAATTTGTACATATTTCTCTACATTTTTTACCATGTTGTGGAAGAGGAGTCATTTACCTTCTGTCTTTTTCATTCGACATCATTATAAGAGCAAGCTCACGTTTTACTAGAGAGTCTTCATGAACATCCCTTTGGATCACTGAGTGATAATATTTCCCTGAGTTGCTTGATTTTTCACAGAATAATTCACTTAGCCTTTTCTTCCTTATTAACATTGAGGCTGGTTTGGTTTTTTTCTCCTATGGAAAAATAATAGAGCACTGGTTGCCTTTGTTCTCCTTTTAAATTATTTAAGAAATGAATACTGAGATAAGAAATCAAGAAGAGGAAAAAGGAACAGCAAAGAAACCACTAGCCCAGAATTTAGAGCTTCAGGAACCTCCTGAATTCTCTGGTCTAAAATCTTAGTTTTATAGAAGAGGAAACCAAGTGAGGCCAGGGCAAAGGAAAGGCCAATGCTGCACTGAGTCTCAGAGCTGAGACTCAAACTCAGAGCTTCTGATCTCATGCAGAGCTCTCCAGTTCAAATGAAAGAAGCACAAGCTATCCTCTGTCTTGCCTACACAACAAGCACTTTCAGGGATGAATATCTCCTGTCGAAACTTGTCATAAAATTACCTCCTGGGTCAACTGTGGGAGACGTAACAAAAAAAGAACAGCTGGTCAAAGCCCATAATGTTAGCATGAGATTAGAGTTTAAGTTACCTTTTAACTCAGGGATAAAGGAGAAATACAACTGAAAAAAATGGAGAGAAGTTACTTTTCTGTATTTGTGTGTTTGGGAGATGCTCTGGGCACATGGCAGTGAAAATGAAAGACTGTTGCCTCTCAATTACTGTACTAATAGCAGGAAACCCTGCCATGATCATGCAAAATAGTCTAATGCAAAAAATAATTTGCAAATGCTTTACATAATTTCCTGGCAGCATATTCACCTTCTTAATTATGTTTACCATAAAACTTGTTTCTAGAATATTCATCAGTTGGAACATAGAGAGTGGCTTGATCATGCTCAGAGAAAGAGGAAGAAGGGGAGAATGGCTGTTGACAATGTGCCTATTTTGTGCCAGGCAATAAACTAGACTACATATTCTCCCTCATGGATTTTTATCCCCAGGAAATAGGAATCTGAAGCTCAGCTAGATTAAGTAACTTTCTCAAGGTCACCCAAGTAGGCCAAAGTCAAGATTCCATTCCAGCACTGTCTGAAGTGGAAATCCATGTGTTTTCTTTTCTTTTCTTTTTTTAAAGATTTTATTTATTTATTTGACAGAGAGAAACACAGCAAGAGAGGGGACACAAGCAGGGGGAGTGAGAGAGGGAGAAGCAGGCTTCCCGCCGGGCAGGGAGCCCGATGTGGGGCTTGATCCCAGGACTCCAGGATCATGACCTGAGCCAAAAGCAGTCACTTAACCAACTGAACCCCCCATGTGTTTTCAACTCTACCAGGGAGACCAGATCAAATTTTATTCAACAAATATTTATTTATGTGCCATGTATTTTTCAAATCCTGTTTGCTAGGTAACAAGGGTATAAAAATAAATAAGAGAAACATCACTTGTGGGTAGTACACAATTCTAGCAGATAGAATCAATCACACACAGTAGGTCACACATAAATATTTGATAAAGGAGGGAATGAAGTCTCTTAGAGACGTTTGTGGAAGGCAGGTCACATCCTTACGGTCAATGACAGACTATTTAAATGCCAATTGGATAGTTACATTCTTGATTGTTTCTTAGAAATGTGATTTCATGCAAAAATATTCAGCCCTACTCTAATTCTGAGACAAAAAGTATTTTGTGTCCCATTTCCCAATGGGGCTACAAAAAAGGATTAAGTTAGGTGAGTTTCCTGAAACCTAGTCCAGCCTTTTGTGGTCCACCTGTTTGCCTAAAATGAATTATAATAATTTAAGGGAAAAAACTTGTCTAAATAATGTAATTAAGCTCGTGATTTTTGAATGGAGATTTTTTTTTTATTGTAGGTAACAAAAAACCCATATCATCAATCAAGAACATTTGACAATAGGAAAAGTTTATTATCTCTTATTTAGAAAAATATGTAGAAAAAGCGCAGCCCCAGGCTGATTAAATTGGCCTCTTTAAGATGTCATCAAGGACCCAAATTTCTTATATCTTTCCCCTCTTTTATCCTCAACATGTCAGATTAATAGCCCTCATGATTGTAGCATTGCTGCCATAATTCCAGGTATTACACACTGGAGTACAGACTTACTATGGCCCTGACTATTTCCATTCTTCCATATAGGCACACAGAAAGACTACATTTTCCAGGTTCCTTTGTTAGCTGGGAGCATATGACTGGATTCTGGTCAGTGGGATGTGGACCAAAGGGCTGAACCTAGCCCCATATGCAATTGTCCAGCCTCTTGCTTCCCCTACTAAGGAATCAATGTGGCATCCTTACAGGGTGGAAGGAACCTGGATCCCTGGGTCTGCCCTTGAGGAGAGCCTCTGACTCACTGAACAAGATGTAAAGGAATATGAGGTTAGGCCACTGAACTCTTCGGCTGACTTGTTTAACTAACAGTAATTACCCTAACCCTCATGCAAACTTAGTAACATCCAGCCAAAGGAGAGAGGAGGCATCTTCCCTGAGTGAGGGATTCCTGACACAAGGGCTCAGTCAGGAGGGAAAGGGGGTAAGTAGGAGAAGCAATCACAACCTCTGCTACACCCCATTTCTAGCTGGGCTTCTTTGGTGCCTAACCTAACAATTGTCTGTGTCCCTTGTCAGTCCTCTTGGTCTGCCCATTGGCTATTCTCAGCCTTGTTCTCCATTTTCAAATCTCTCCTTGGCCCTGCCTTGCCTACTCCCAGATGGCCCTACACTCTGGTCCCTAGAGGGCTACCTAGCAGATTAGCTTGGTTTCTCGAATCCAAGCCTCCAGACCCATCCATGTCTTCACCACGCACATTGGCCCTCTGCTCTGGATCTCATACCCTCTCTGATTAGAGACCATGCTCATAACAAATTCTTCCCTTTCCTGTATTTTTCTCTCTAAGGACTGTTTCCTCTCATGAAAAGTTTTCCTCTCTAATGACTATTTCCATCAGCCCTTTAATAGGATCACATCCTTGTATTCAAAATAAAATCTCACAAACACCTTGTAGCCACTGATACAAGGATTTTTTCCTTCCCTCCCTACCAGATTTTTTCTTAAAAGATTCTATTTATTTGACAGAGAGAAACATAGCCAGAGAGGGAACACAAGCAGGGGGAGTGAGAGAGGGAGAAGCAGGCTTCCTGTGGAGCAGGGAGCCCCATGTGGGGCTCGATCCTGGGTCTCCTGAATCATGACCAGAGCCGAAGGCAGTCGCTTAACCAACTGAGCCACCCGGGCGCCCCTCCTACCAGATTTTTTTGAAAGAGTTGCCTATGTTCCACCTCCACTCTCCACTGTCGTTAGCTCCACCGCCCTCCTACAGCTTAGGGCTGGACCCTCACTATTATACCCAACCTGTGTGCACCACAGTTTCTTATGACTTTCTTGTCACTAAATCTGGGGGACACATTCCTTTCTTGTATTAGTCTCTTAGAGCTGCTGTAATAAAATGACCACAAATTACAGGCATCTTAAAACTACAGGAAGCTACTCTCTCATAGTCCTGGAGGCTAGAAGTCCAAAATCAGAGTGTCATCAGGGTCATGCTCTCCTGAAGCCTCTAGGAAAAGGTCCTTCTTTGCCTTTTCTAGCTTCTGGTGGTTGCCATCCCTTTGTGGGGAGGAAAGGGGTTGGTTAGTAGTTATTGCATCACCCCAATCTCTGCCTCTGTCTTCATATAGCCTCCCTTGTGTTTCTTGGTGAACAAATTTTCCACTTATTTTTTTTTAAAGATTTTATTTATTTGGCAGAAAGAAACACAGCTAGAGAGGGAACACAAGCAGAGGGACCGAGAGGGGGAGAAACAGGCTTCCCGCTTGGGAAGCCCAATGTGGGGCTCGATCCCGGGTCTCCAGGATCATGACCTGAGCCAAAAGCAGTTGTTTAACCAATTGAGCACCCAGGCACCTGGAATTTCCCACTTCTTATAAGAACACTAGTCATTGTATTAGAGTCTACCCTAGAATCTAGTATGACTTATCTTAACTAGACTACATTTACAAAGACTCTACTTCCAAATAAAGTCAATTCACAGGGGTTACGCCTTCAACGTATTTTGCAGGGGGACACAATTCAAGCCCACAACACTTTCAAATCTAACTAGACCTGGTAGCATCTCTTCTTTCCTTGAGACATCATTTATTTGTTCCTGGTTTTCCTTGGACCTCTCTGAAATATGTTGCTCACTTTCCTTCTTGGTCTTCTCTTCCTCTGTCCACTCTTCTAATATCAGTTTCTCAGAGATTTCCATGGGCCCCTCCTTTTCTCAGTCACCTGGAAAATTCCAACCATTCCCATGACTCTAATAAACATTCTATAGACCTGGCTACACATACAAGTGCTCACAGAACCAAAACATGTTCAATTGAAATGCCCATCAACACTGGGTGTGGTGCATAAACAATGAATCTTGGAACACTGAAAAAATAAAATAAAATTTATAATCAAAGAAATCATTCCTGAGCACTGAGCCTTCCATCTCCCTGATTCTCTACTGCCAACCAGCCATTGAGGCCTACGGATTCTACCTCCCAAATATCTCTCCCTGCACTGCAATGGTCCTGGTTCAGGTCACCATCATCTTGCTCCCTGACCATCATAGAGATTTCTCATGGTCTCCCTGTCCCCAGCTCTTATCAACACTCTCACATTAAGTACTCCGATTGTCCTTATCGCCCTCAGAACAAATACCAAACTCTTTAACTTGGTTTATAAGGCCCTTTATGATCCGGCCCTGCCTATTCCTAGACTCATCTCTCTATAGTCCACCCTCCCATGTTAATACTGCTAATACTCTAACCCAAACAAATGCCATAGACAGAATATTTATGTCCCCTTAATACCAGATTCATATGTTTATACCTAATTCCGAAAGTGATGGTGTTTGGAAGTGGGGCCTTTGGGAGGTGATTTAGGTCATAATGCTGGAACCCTAGTGGACAGGATTGGTGCCCTTATAAAAGGGACCCCAGACAACTCCCTGCTCCCATTGTGATGTAAGGACACCATGAGAAGACAGCCACCTATGAACTAGGGAGCAGGTATTCACCATTCATCAAATGTGCTAGCACCTTGATCTTGAACTTCCAGCCACCAGAACTTTGAGAATTAAATGTCTGTTTTTTTGTTGACCACCCCACTGAGCTATTCTGTTATAGCAGCCTGAATGAACCAAGACTTCAAACCATCTACACTTTGCATCCTGGTCTTTGTTTATGCTTATTCCTCACTTGGAATATTCTTTCCTGCCCTTGTGGCTGCGCATATCACACCTAATATTTCCTGTTCATCCATTCAGTAAATATATGTTGAGGTCCATTCAATAAATATCTGTTGAGTGCCTAACTGTGTCCCATCAGCTATTTTAGGCACTGAGGATATAGTAGGAAAAAAAGAGAAAGACTCTAACTTTATGTGCTTACATTTGGGGGGAAACAGGGAAACAGACATGAAGCATAAACAAGCAAATACTGCAGAGTGTGTCAGGTGGCAATAAGTGTTCTAAAAGACAATTAAGCAGAAGGAAGGGATAGAGGGTGCAAGAGGGTGGTGGTTAGGCTTTTAAATAAGGTGGCAATGAGAATCCTCACCAAGAATATGACATTTAAGCTCTATATGGACCTCACTTCCTCCAGTAAGCCTTCTGGAAAATTTTCAAGTCCAGGTTAAGTGCCATTTTTATGAGCTTCCATGCAGTCCCTAGCTCCACATCATAGGACTTAACACACTATATTTTCCTGCTGACCTGGGAGTATCAGCTGCAAAAGGACAATCGGACAGGGAACACCTCTATTATTTATTGTATATCACTCACTCCTTGTGGGTGTTTATTATATGTTTATTGAACTGATAAATGAATTGATAGTCACATTATTTACAAGTCATATGAAGAATTCATATTCTGGGCGCCTGGGTGGCTCAGTTGGTTAAACAACTGCCTTCGGCTCAGGTCATGATCCTAGAGACCCAGGATCGAGTCCCACATCGGGCTCCCTGCTCAGCGGGAGGCCTTCTTCTCCCTCTCTCACTCCCCCAGCTTGTGTTCCCTCTCTGGCTGTGTTTCTCTGTCAAATAAATAAAATCTTTAAAAAAAAAAAAAGAATTCATATTCTGTTTATTGTCATGTTGTGTTTGACAAAGCACTCTCTGACCTGCTGTCTCATTTCAGACAGGTAGGTATCACTGCCATTGTCCCCTTTTAGCAGACACTCAGAAAGATTACGTTTCTTGCCCAAGGTGGCACAGTAAGAGGAAACTCCAGTTGAATCTCGCCTCTTCCATCTCCAGAACCAAAGTGCTTTCCAGAAAAAAATAAAAGCCACTGCCTTCCTCAATCATGTTCTGCAAAAACACAAACCACCAATTCAAGTGCATTAAACATCAATGGCCAATGTACATTTGGTCTTTTATCATGAAGGGACCGCTGCTCCTCCCTGGGTTTCCATATCCCTGTCTCCCCAGAAAACTTTTGCCAAGTGTTAAAGCTAACACATAAACCCAAAGGTAAAACCTTCTGGGGTTCCTTTATGTAGCCACTGCCTGGCATGTCCCATGCCCTCACACTCTTTTCCAGAACATTTACGGTCCTTCTCCAAGTACACATTTAGTGGATCCATGTGGACAACCATAGAGCGGGGAACAACTGAAGTACTCTCATCTCTGGCACTTTAGAGCCAACATCGCCTTTGTGATGTGTTAACTAAAACATGTAGGGTTCATAAAAGCTGGAGACAGAATTGCAGGAAGGACTCAATTAGCAATAATTAATATCCTCTATCCATTGCCTGCCCTCCAACTGATAAAGTGTCACTCCATTTGGACATAAGGAACAGAGAAAGGGATTGAGCAACAAAACTCAATCTTTCACAAAAACTCTATTCTGAGAAGGGCAGGTCCCTTAGAGTGGTTGAGTCTCGCAGGATTGAAGAAGGATCGCAGTAGTGGGGAAGTGAACCTAAGCTACTTTCACTTCAACAAGATGACGTGAGTTGTAGGCGGGGTGGGATGGTTCTTGGTAGTTTTCCACTTGCTGCTCAAAAGTTCTTACCCTCTTTGGTTCTTTGTCATTTGGCCCCATAAAACCGCCCACTTTGGGGAACTTAAACACTTGCCCAGGCCACCCACCAACCAAGTGGCATGTGGGGATGAGGGTTAGAAGTTCACATATTTTTCCCCTTTGTTTTCTTCTGCTACTTTCTGCATAAGCACCTCTAAACAAGCCAAATGGTTATCGTTGTTTCCACGTGATTTTGTATGATTGGTTTCCTTTCATCCTCCAATTCTCAAAGGAAATGGGGATTGGAGGAGAGTTAACTATTTGAGACATGGTTCATAGAATGAGTAGGCACAGACAATAAGAGTAAGGCTGGAGGCTTTGAAATGAGCTGCTTTGTCTTTGAAGAGCTTATTTCTGGGCCACCTGGGTGGCTCAGTTGGTTAAGTGACTGCCTTTGTCTCAGGTCATGATCCCAGAGTCCCAGGATCGAGCCCCACAATGGGCTCCCTGCTTGGTGGGAAGACTGCTTCTCCCTCTCTCACTCCCCCTACTTGTGTTCCCTCTCCAGCTGTGTTTCTCTCTGTCAAATAAATAAATAAAATCTTTAAAAGAAAAATTAAGGGCTTGTTTATGTCCTGAAATATTTCCTTTTAGTTGAATAGATAGTGCAAAGGATAAACATTCATCTTTCTAGGGGAAAAACTGTTCTCTCAGGAAGCTGGAAAATTCTTCTGTACGTGTAAACATTTAGAGAAAAACAAGAGATAAGTGCCCTTATTCTAGTAACTATGGAGTCCCGATTGGCTCATATGTTCTCACCTCCATCCCTGCTCCTCTGGAAGGTTCATGTGGCTTACATTCCTCTCCTGTTCACCCTCAAGGTGAACAATCTCTCTCCCACTTCCAATGCAGATAGCTCAAAAAGCTGGACGTCTTTGAAAAAACAACTTTCCTCTTGACAAAAACATATTGTAAGGGTTTTTTTTTTAGGAGAATGAAAGAGACCCCAAGGCAAAATGATCGTAGGATGAGCTTTATTGCCAGCACCCTTGGGTCAGGTTCTGAGACTCAGGAGAGGAGAGTAGGGGAAGTCGAGCCAGGGTTGGGGAGTGAGGGACAGGTGAGGGGAGGGTTAAGCCTTATTGGTTCCGGGTCTGGATTCAGGTGGGTTTTTTCCCATATTAGGCAAGGGAACATCGTGTCCCTAGGTGATTGGCTAGAGGTGGGGAAAGTCCAGATGAGAGTAGCTGGTCCCTGGCTGGAAAGTTCCAGATGGAAACTTTCGGTTTTCCATCTAGGTTTCGATGTACTGGAGATGACGAGGTGGCCACGGCTACTTTGGCGGGAATATCAGCCATCTTGACCCAGTCTGCGATGTACGCCATTTTGGGTGCCCCTATCTCTCAGCCAGCCCAACACATATTACTTGCAAACAGAACCAAGAGAAAAGAAAAACACTTTCTGTGATAGCTTCTTCTTTGGGTTTCTGAAATGTGAGGAAAGTTTTCATTTAAAAAAAAACATAAAGTTGTCATAAAGTTGTCTTAGGATTCACTCAACATAGATGAGAGAGAACAGCCATTAAAATAAATTGAGAATGATAAACCATTATGATCCTCCAATGTTTCTTTCAGAAACATTTCCCCCAGGAACTTTAAAAACATCTAATAAAAGCAAACTGTTTTAAGTCATGAGTGGCTTTTCAGGAAAGTATCCCTTTACCTCAAATGTGACTAGCACAAACAAGTGAGTAAGATAAATGTGAAGAAAAGTGGACCAAAGTGATGACCTTCCTTCTCAGCTAGAGATTGATTTCAACTGTTGTGCTGAACTATCATTCCTGGTGACTGTGGACCAATGTCTATGAAAGTGTAAGTGACCTCACCAAGAGAGCAGGCAGCAGAATGCCTTTGGGCACTGGGTGCAAGAACAGACCAAGTCATTTCTTCGCTGTGTGCTGTGGACAAATTACTCAGCTTCCCCACCCTGAGTTGCCTCAACTATAAAATGGGAATAATAATACTGCCTCATCGATGCCGAGAAGATGTTGAGATGTTGAGAAGATGCTGAGAAGATTAAAAGATTAAAATACTTAGAGACACAAACTGCCTAGTATGGCACTTGGTGACTTTGAAGCCATTGTTAAAGGATAACCACCATCATTACTACCATATGGAATAGGCAGAAAAATGACTGACTGCTGCACAACACACACGATTTTTTTCTCCTGTGTGCAAATACTTGATGTTAAAGCATGTAGTTCAAGGTGTCCCCATGTGGAAGCATGCTTAACCTGGGCTAAAAGCCAGATTGAACAGTATTTGCAAAATCAGCTTGCAGAATTTCAGGGTGTCAGGTCGCATGTCATGGTGCTCAGGGATAGGGAGAGAGTTCTGTGGATTAGATTTTGTCTGCTCCCCCCCACCCCCCGCTAAATTCATATGTGGAAACCTTGCACCTCCAGTGGGAGTATATCTGGACATAGGATTTTTAGGAGATAAAGTAAATGAAGTCATAAGGGTGGGATCCTAATCTAACAAGGATCAATGGCCCTTCTAAGAAGAGCCAAAGGAGAGCGATCTATCTCTCCAAAGGCATGCACCAAGGAACTTGAGCTTGAAAAGCCATGTGAAGATATAGCAAACAGGCCAGGGAGAGAGAGAGATCTCACCAGAAACAAAACTGGCCAGCACCCTAACCCAAACTGTAGTACTTGATTATGGGAGCCTGCGATGACTAAGAGAACAGGATGCCACTTTTTTCTTTCCATTTCAACCAGGAAACTGAAAACACTTCTTCATGGACAGAGAATACCCTGTTCTAGTCTTGAGAGATGGCCAAGTATACATGAAATGTATAATGGTTTCATCTGATTTTGAAAGAAATACATCCAGTTCCATTTCATTTTCCAGGTTAAGTAACTTTCACGTGGGGAAAACACTTCGCTTCCCCTTGGACGTTCATACTTTGTACAGCAGTCAGCTGGGGAATATGTTTTGTTGCACAATTCAAACCTGTAGGCAAGTTGGAATGAGAAATCTACCTCAATGGCTTTTGTACAAAAATTCCTTGAAACTAGAAGGCTCAGTGCTTTCCTGATGAGCATTTCTGCAAATGATTCACAAGTCTGAAGACAGATGTTATCGTCCGTGATTAACATAGTTACCCTAAGGGAATGGGCAATGTCCCAAGAGAGATAAAAATGTAGACAGAGGATGAGTAAATCCTGAAATAGTCTAGAAATTTCTGCGGAAATGAGGTTGATGGCCTTGGTTCTCCCTCCTCCCCAGCTCTACCTTCAGCAAAATGCTGCACAGCCCTCAAGGAGGTGGCTACTGTGTGACATGGGCAAAGACACTAGGCTGGGATTCAAGGGAAACGGGACAAAACCACTAGCTCACTAGATATTCATTGAGGGCCCGTTATGCATCATAGTAAAGTGGTGAGGATGAGAGACGAGAGCCAGACTACCGGGCAAGTCCTGGCCCTGACCTTCATCAGGGCTCTGTGGCTTGGGCAAATCACTCAATTTCCCCATGCCCCAGTTTCCCCAGGTGATGAGCTGAGCTGAGAACAGTGGTAGCACGTCATAGTGTGTGTTTGCAGTTGTCATTGTCAGTCCTGGGCCAGGGAGGGTCCCTTCCAGCTTCTGATTTCGCTTCTGCTACTTCACAGTTCCATGTGACTTCAGCAAAACACTGAACTTGGGCTTCAGTTTCCCCATCTGTCAAATGGAGACAGCAACGCCTGCCTCACGGGATTATATGAGTGAGTGTCATAAAATATGCAAAGTGCATGGTATAAAATAATTGCTCAGGAAGCACTTTTCTTGTTAACAATAGTTAATTTTCTTTTTTCTTTGACTTTCCTCTCCTCCCCTGGCCCCCACCACCACTTACTTACTATGGAAAACCCTTGTTGGCCCCAGCCACAGACAAACCCTAATAATGCTCACAGGTGAGCATTAATGAGAAAGGTTGCTCTCTTCTCTCCATGTAGATTTTTCTCTTTGATCATCTGTGGTCATGGTCTCATGCACACAGCACATAGTGGTAGTCAAAATAATCATCTAAATCAGGAATCAGAAAGCTTTCTCTGTAAAGGGCCAGATAGTAAATACTTTTGGCTTTGCCAGCCATATGGTCTCTGTCACAACTACTCAACTCTGCTGACATAGTGTGAAAGCAGCTTTAGACAATTTGTAAATGAATGCGTATGGCTGTGTTCCAATAAAACTTTATTTACAAAAACAGGCAGGGGGCTGGAATGGTCTTGTGAGCTGTCACTCTGCTGTCCCAGATCTAAATTCATCCACTCAACAAATATGTATGTGTGCCTTATGTGACAACCCCCGTCCTGCCTCCTGGGGACATAGCTGTCAATGAAATAAAGCCCTTGACAAAACCGAGCTCCCATCATCTTATAAAGGCATTTGGTATGATTTCCCATGGTGAAGAGACCAAGTGAAGACAGTTTTTCAAAAAGGGAATGGTAGTTTGTGTGAGATACTGCCAACAGTTTACATAAGCTGAGGACTGAGAATTGGCCATTGGCTTTGGCAACAAAGAGGTCACCAGGTGATAAGAGCAGCTTCAGGGTAATGGTGGGGACAGAAATCTGCCTGGAGTGAATTCCGGCTGGACAGGAGGCAGGGGGATGGGAACCATGAGGGCAGAGCAGGAGGAGAAGCACAGAAGCAAAGTGAGAGAGGTGGAAGGGACTCAGATTTGGGCTCCAGGAAGGGTGCTGTTGCTGCTGCTGTTTTAAATGAGGAGATCAAAGCATGTTTACACAGAGAATGATCCAGAAGAGAGGGACAGTTGGTTGACACAGGACAGAAGAAGTGGCGTTTTGGAGGATGTTCCAGAGTGACGAGAGGACAGGGTCCTCACCAGTGTCCAGGTGAGGGCAGGCCTCTTCGAGGCGCAGGTGTATTCCATCCCTGGTAACAGGAAGGAAGGCAGAGCAAAGAGCCAAGGGTACCGTGTTCTGGGAGAATGAGACAGTTCTTTCCCTCCCACTCCTTCAAATCAGAAGTACTATCTTCAGATGAGAATGAGAGGGGAAGTTCTGAGGAGAGATAAGGACATTCAAAACAGTCATCTCAGAGAGAGGAAACGTGCATGGATCTGGGGACACGGGATCAGCCTGCCAGGCAGCACTGAGGGATGACCAGCCAGCAGTCTGGATTTTTCTGCAGCTGCTGCCCTTTACAGGAAGAGCTTTCCTGCTAGGATCCTTGCTAGGCTTCACGACAGCCTACAGAAAGCGTCCTTTCAGGTTGTCTACCTGTGCTGCAATGGGCGGAGTCCCGGGGATGGCCTCGGGGCACAGATCATGTAGCCTATTCTCCGCGTAACAGTCTGTCTGTAAGGGGCCCTATCTGGGATGGGGGTAGTGTCCCTAGAGTGATCTGCAGGCACCATTCCCCAGAAGGGGACTGAAGTTCTGAATAATGGTCTGTGGTTAGGTCTGGGCAGATTCACTTAGCAGCAGATGACCTTGAATTTGATGTGACAGTGATGTCCAGAATATTCAAAGTGTCCAAGACCCAATGCTGCCAGATCCTACTCCATTTTCAAAAGTTCTTGTACATGACTGGGTGCCCTGTATCTGTCGTGGGAGGCAACTGTAACCTTGTACTACCATCTACTAGTTCTTAGTATGTACAAGGCACTATGCTAAGATGTCTTTTTGCAAGTAAAACGATCCAACGGTAGGCATTATTGTCACATCTATAGTATGTAAGGTTGTATACCCAAAGTCATGTAGCAGAAAAATAGCACTAGGTCTGCCAAACCTCTGTCACTGGGGTAGACCAAAAATACTTCTGATTCAGTTAGATGTTGCATCTGATGGCAAGTAAAATACCAGCTTAAACAAAATACCAACAAAACAAAATACCAACTTAAACAAATTGAGTTTTTTTTCTTTTTTCTAGTGTAAAAAACCTAGCAGTAAGCAGTTCAGGACTGGTAGGACAACTACACAACATCATCTAGAACTGCCGTTTCTTCCTGCTTTCTGCTAACCCAGCCTTTGTTCATTGTTACCTCTTGGCTACAAGATAACTGCACTGCCTCCAACATTGCATCAGCATTCCAGGCAGAAAAGAGGTAAGGACTGAGGACAAAGGTGTCCTCTTTTAAAGAGTTTTCCTGGAAGCCCCACCCCACCCACATCTACTTTCATCTCATTAGCCAGAACTATCATAGGGCCACCTATGGCTAAAAATACAGAATTTGAGGTGGATCACTTTCAATCCTAAAAAAAAAAACCATGATAACCCACCTTCCACTGTTTCTCTAGAAGACCTCTTTGCCAAAATTGCTAAGATCTTCAAGATTAGAAGAGCCCACTCTCCAAGTCATTGGCCACGCAGGGTAGGGTGAGCGGAGCTGGTGGTCTTGTGCTGAGATGCTTCAATGTCTTTTTTTTTTAAGTTTTTATTTATTCATTTGAGAGAGAGAGAGAGAGAGAACATGAGTGGGGTGGGTAACAGAGGGAGAGGGAGAAGCAGGCTTCCCACTGAGCAGGGAGCCCAATATGGGGCTCGATCCCAGAACCCTGGGATCATGACTTGAGCCGAAGGCAGACACTCAACTGACTGAGCCACCCCGAGATGCTTCAAAGTCTTTCGAAAATGTTTGGATCCCCATGAAGCCCTACTATATCCAAGTTTAAGAGGAGATTTGGATAGGAAAGGGGTTGATGCGCTTTGTTGTTTATAAAATCAGGTGTGCTGATAAAAGAAATAAAGCTTTGAAAACTTTGAGTCCTACACCCACTCATGGACATCATTAACCAGCTTTACCTGGAGTACACATCAGATGGAATGTCACTCTGGCTGTAAATTTCAGCCAGCTCTGTTAGATGGGAAAGAGCATAGCTGAACCCTTGTAGAAAGGCTATTTCCTTTATGGCATGAATACGTGTGCCTGTGGGAGGCCACACTGCCAGTGTCCATGTCCCTCTGTCAGCTCCCTCATGTGCCCATCCTGCTCTGAATAGATCTTCAGAACACAGCAGATACAGTCAAAGTCTCATGGAGCCATCCCATCCTTAGAAAATCGGAGGAACTGAAGAATAAATATCTCAATTATCATAGGAGTTGGAGATCAGATCTAGGCACTCACACTTCTGATGTTCAATAAATAATTTTTTTTATTGTTACTAAAATTTTTTTTCCAGTGTTTCAAGATTCATTCCCCACACCCAGTGCTCCACGCTTTAGGTGTCCCCAGTACCCACCACCAGGCTCTCCCATCCCTCCACCCCCCTCCGTCCAAGTCCCTCAGTTTGTTTCTGTGTCCAAAGTCTCTGTTGTTTCGTTTCTCTCCCTGGATTACCCTACTTCCCATTTGCTTTCCTTCTCCCACTGTCCTCCAGTTTGCCCCTCAGGCACCGCAAGTAAGTGAAACCATGCGACACTTGACTTTCTCTTCTTGGCTTATTTCACTCAGCATAATCTCTTCCAGTCCAGTCCATGTTGCTACAAAAGTTGGGTATTCATCCTTTCTGACGGAGGCATAGTATTCCTTTGTATATATGTACCACATCTTCTTTATCCATTCATCTGTTGATGGGCACCTTGGCTCTTTCCACAGTTTGGCGATTGTGGCCATTGCTGCGATGAACATTGGGGTGCATATGGCCCTTCTTTTCACTACATCCGTATCTTTGGGGTAAATGCCCAGTAGTGCAATTGCAGGGTCATAGGGTAGCTCTA
>PITA01023947.1:0-27166 GCA_004023965.1 Spilogale gracilis
TTGCCCATTTTTTGATGTGTTCATCTTCTTTTTGGGTGTTGAGTTTGAGTAGTTCTTTATAGATCTTGGATACCAGCCCTTTGTCTGTAGTGTCATTTGCAAATATCTTCTCCCATTCTGTGGGTTGCCTCTTTGTTTTGTTGACTGTTTCCTTTGCTGTACAGAAGCTTTTTATTTTGATGAAGTCCCAGAAGTTCACATCTGATAGATTCTTGACTTGACTTGCCAGTAATGTATCAGAAAATATCCAGAAAGAATTGACTGTTAATGGAGAAGTCATGAGAAAGTGGAAGAAATGGGTGGGAAATTGGGGCATAATAAGACCAGTACCTCAGATTTTAGAAAACCAGATCCTTACAAGGAAATAACAACTTAACCCAATAGTTAAAAATTCAAAAAGGGCATGAATAAATGAATAGAAGGACATCCATGTTCATGGATTGGAAGACTTCATATCATTTATATATCCATACTACCCAAAGGAATCTTCAGGTTCAATGCAATCCCTGTCAAAATCCCAGTGGTATTTTTTTAGAGAAGCAGAAAAATCCATCCTAAAATTCATATGGAGTTTCAAGGAACTCTGAATAACCAAAATAATCTTGAAAAAGGACAGTCTCCCTGGGAGGTGTCTGGGTATCTGTGGGTGCCATTTTATTTGCCACAATGATTGAAGAGGCCCAGTGGTTTTCAGTGCAGGGGCCAGAGATGCTGGACTGTGTGCAATGCTTGGACAGACCCACACAGTGAAGAACTGTCCCACAAGATTTCCAATTCCACCAGAAATTCACATAGAAGAAATCCTTCTTATACTTATCCAAGCCTAGGGATGAACTCCATTTTGCATATGAACACACACACACACACACACACACACACACACAATTTACATGGCTTTACTGTATATACTAAATTTTCCCCAAGGTCAACTGCTGGTTAAACTGAGAGAATATTGCACTTGGTTTTGTTGGGAACTTTACCAAGAGTTGTTCAAAGTTTCAGAAATCCTATGTAATGCTGCTTGTGGTATTTGAGTCAACATACTTGTATCATACCTGTATCAACCAACACACCTGTATCAGCCTGCATTTGTGTCTGTCCAAGCTATGGTGTTTTCATGGTTTGTAGAAGCATATTTGTTTAACCTTTGTTTCTAAATGTTAACAAGAAAGATCAAAGATCAACAGTAGCCAGATGAATGTCATCTTACTTTTCTTAAATCCAAACTTATTCACTATAAGGAGTCATAAGTATCTGCCTGTTTTATGATATATTCTAGCTTAGTTGTGTATTCTAGTTAGTATTCTAACTTCTAGCTTAGTATTTATGTATTAAAATACAAATTGTTTCATTATAAGTTACTTTCCTTTATTTCTTCTTTACATCATAGGAATATATCAATTTTAAGAAGTGATGTGATTATGGTATCTATATTGCTTATGAATTTCATTTCAGGGTGTTACAAATATTTTTAATAAAAAGTTAATGTTAGGTCTTTCAAGATTGGAACCACTATTCTGGAATATTAACTGAACTTACATATTTATTTTTTTAAAGATTTCTTTATTTTAGAAAGAGAGGGAGAGTGCATGTGAGCAGGGGGAGGGGCAGAGGGAGAGGGACAGAGGGTCTTTTTTTTTTTACTTTAAATTTATTTTATTTTTTCAGTGTTCCAAGATTCATTGCCCATGCCCCACACCCAGTGCTCCATGCATTAGGTGCCTTCAGTACCCACCACCAGGCTCTCCCATCCCCTCACCCCCTCCCTCCAAGTCCCTCAGTTTGTCTCTGTCTCCAAAGTCTCTGTTGTTTCATTTCTCTCCCTGAATTACCCTGCTTCCCATTTACTTTCCTTCTCCTACTATATTCTATATTACCCCTTAGACTCTCCAAAGTGGGGCTTTCCCACGACCCTGAGATCATGACCTGAACTGAAACCAGGAGTCAGATGCTTAACTGACAGCACCGCCCAGGCACTCCAAAATGAACTTTTAAATATACCTGTAAAAATACAGTTCACATGCACATACACATCTGTGTGTCCACATATGTTGCCCATGCAAAGCAAATCCCTTCTTATAACATAGCTTGTTGTTATTACAAGCAATCAGATAGAACATGTGCCAAATATGTCCCAGGACATAACAACTTCCTATGGAAAAACTGAACCTAATTTGTCTTTAGATATCCTTCCTGGCCAGGCTTGTTTTCTTGGAATGAGACCAAACTAAAACAGTTTTGGTGCATGTTACTACTTTTCTAGCATAAAAGGAGCCATAGTTCTTGTCCTTGAGATTTCACAGCCCGTAGAACACTGGCTTTATCTGTGCCTCACACATGCTGTCGTATTGAAGTCACAGTTGCTGCCATTATGGTAATAATCTTTATAACATTAGTCTCCTCTTCCTTCCAAAGTGACATCGAACTGGACAGCTGTACTGTGGAATAAAGATATTTTGTCTCATCATTTCTGCGTTCGTGATTGCAGAGGTCATGGGGTAGGGCATCTTTATAGATTCAAAGTTCCAAGGCCTTTGTTCCTCTGCTATTTCTCTCCTTCCTCCCCGCCCTGCATCTGTGTTTTCCTCCCAGTCCCTTCCCTCCCTCCCACTCTTCCCTTCACTGTGCCTCCACAGTGGCTTGAGTCACTGCCTCCCGTCCCGAAGGCGTGATCATTAGTCAGGGATGCAGGCTCAGCGTTCCCCTGGTTTTCCCTTTGTGTGCAGCCGCTCTGGCTCTCTGCAGGATTCTGGGGAGACTGCAGCCTCCGGAGTTGTGGCAGGGTGGGCATGGTGGCCACAGGAGAGTCGGGGCCATGGGCCGAAGAAAGCTGCAGGCGAGACCAGAGGGGTTGCGTGTGTGTGTGTGTGTGTGTGTGTGTGTGTGTGTATAGACCTGGCAGGTGCACAGGCAGAATGGTAGATTAGGGCTCTCGCCTGCCTGCCAGGAGAAACCTCCTCTGAAACCTCACGCACAGTGTAGACAGTAAGCTAATCGTCAGCCTGCGGTGTCACCTGGCCCTGACCCTGTGACAGGCACCAAGAGGAATGCCTGGCTACCTCCCCTACCCCCCTGCTGTACCAGCGCTTGACCTTCCCTCTGTCTCCTCTGCACCTCATCTCTCATCCTTCCTCCCACTCCCTCTGGGGAAGAAGTGCTCGTGGTACTTTTTAATAGTCACAATGAGGTAATGGTCTGGAATCCCCAGGTGCTCGGATTATATAAATCAGGGGACTCTGAGGAAGTGTGTGCTCAGTATCCAGTCCTGCAGGCAAGAAGGAAGTATAGTCTTCTTTTCCATCTTTCCCCTGAGCTCACCCAGTTGTTTTTGGTTTTGATTTGATTTGATTTTTTTTAAAACCAATTTTTTTAAAAACATTTTATTTATTTGACAGAGAGAAACACAGCCAGAGAGGGAACACAAGCAGGGGGAGTGAGAGAGGGAGAAGCAGGCTTCCCGCCGAGCGGGGAGCTCAATGTGGGACTCGATCCCAGGTCTCCGGGATCATGACCTGAGCCCAAGGCAGTTGTTTAACCAACTGAGCCACCAAGGCGCCCCTGGTTTTGATTTTAAATTTGGTGTGGTTCTCTTGAAGGTCGCGGTTATCCTCCTTTCTTGTCTTTTTCAATCTCCAGTCCACGGCTGAATTAGGACCACAGCAACAGGTCTGGAGAGATGAGCTTTGCTCTCCTCCTTGTTCCAAGCCAGGTTTCTGCCTCTCAGCTCAGCATGAAATTTGGTAGCAAGGGTCAGAAAAATTAAAGTTCTAAATTGGAATACATTCAAAGGGGATGAAGGTAGGAGTGGCCAGCTCCCTTTTTAGGAAACTCAGGGACATCATATGATGGACTCTTACCATCTCTAGAAAGGATACATTTGGGGTAGACCAGCAGCTTTAGTTTTAAGTGAAATTGAAGAAAAACTATAATTTATATTGGATGTCCTCATTTCTTTTCTGGACCCATGTGTTTGTATTGTCCTTTCCTACTAATTTTCTTCCCTCCAGACAATTATGTTCCCTGTGGTGCTCTATTCAGAAATGTCCCTGCCAGATCTCCTAGGGCAGTAATGAACACTGACTTTGCCTTCGTCCTCTTCCACATTTCATCACAATTCTGATTATCTTGGGTTGGATTATCTCAGCTAGCAGTTAGGAGAAAAGCATCTAATTAAGCTAATTCAAATTAAAGTCATGAAAATTCTCTTCTTAAAGAGCTTGGCTATTTCCCTGACTTCTTAAAATAGCCACATAGATACTCAATTGGCCTGAGGTGAGGGATACCTCTTTAAACCAAGACTCTCCTCTTTCCCCTTTCTGTGGTCAATGAGCTCTGCAGACCACTTTAAGAAAGCCTCACCTCTCTCACCTTCTCTCATGCCTCACCATGAAATTTCCCAGACATGTAGGGTGAAAGCTAGGAAAGGTCTCCAGGGACCGTTTCCTGAAATGCACTCAGCATTTTTAACTCAACAGATCCTTGAGTAAATGTCCATACCTCTGTGTCTAGAGGTAGCCCTGATCCTTACCCTGGACTCCTTAAACCCCCTAGAAATAAAAAGCTTCCAGAAGCAGAGTAGATTACCCCTGACCTCAAAAAGCAAATAGATGTAATGTACCAGTGAGAAAGCAATCAATCATCTGGAAGAGAAATAACAAAGATGCAGGCCAGTCATTAGCATTTATGACATGTTGCCTTGATCTGTTTGGTTCCTTTTGAAAAGGGACTTAGGGAACGGGAACATGAAAATAGGGACCTCAAATATACCTCAGGTTCACTGAGACATGTGAAAAACAGCCTAGGAAAAAAGCTCTCTTCCTGGGTGTCCTGGGCTACAGAGATGGCTAACTTTATGTGTCTACTTGACTGCGCTAAACGATGCCCAGGGAGCTGGTAAAATATTTTTTTTTCCAGGGATGTCAGTGAGGGTGTTTTTGGAAGAGATTAGCATCTGAATTTGTAGACTGTATAAAGGAGATCTGCCTTCCCGAACAAGCACGGCGTCATCCAATCCATTGGGGGTCCTAGTAGGACAAAAAGGCAGATTTTTTTTTTTTGCCTTTTTTTACTTGTGCTATCATTTTTCCTGCCCCTAGAACATCCGCACTCTTGGTTTTTTCACAACTGGCCCCTGATTCTCAGGCCTTTGGACTCAGATTTACACCATCATCTTCTGTAGTTCTCAGATATATAGATAAATACATATCTATCTGTCTGTCTATATATCTATATCTATAAAAATATAGATATAGATATAGATATAGATATCAATGTAGATATAGATATAGATATAGATATAGATATATAGATATAGATATATCTCCTGTTGGCTTTTCCCCCCTCTGGAGAAACCTCACGAATACAGCATTTCTACCTAATTTCCCGCAAATCAAGAAAGGACTAAATGGAGGCTAAATTCTCATGCTTTTTTTCAGATGACCTGCTTGACCAAATGTGGAATGTCATGGAATCAGATCAGGATTTTGTTAACTTAAAAGGCAAGAAGGAAGGGATTTGTTGACTCCTGCATCAGGTAGTCCCAAACATGACTCTTCAGATGTGATTGGGTTTAGAGGTTTAAATAATGTCACTAGTACTGTCTTCCCCTTGTTGACTTGTTTGCCTTGGAGTTGGCTTCCCAGCCAGGTAGGTTCTCTCCACCTTGTAGCAAAGATGGTCTCTGGCAGCAATAGCCATTACATTGTTTTCCCTTGGTGTCTTCCTTGCTAGCTCCTTCAAAAGTCTGCAGGATAACTCTGAGGCTTGGCTTGGGCCAAGAGAAGCAACCAGTCAGGAGGATGAAATCCCTTAATAGCTAGTTCTCATTATGGGTCCACCATGTGTGGGAAGACCAGGCAAGAGACTGGCCATCCTATTAGGAAGAGGAGGAGCAATTCTCAAAAGGAAAATGCACCAGGCCAATAAAAAGTAATATATCGATACACTTTTATAAGTGTCAACCCACTTGCTGAAAAGCTAATTCAAATTAGCAAGGGATAGCGTGGGACATGTGAATAATACAACTTAATAATTTTTAAGTTAACAAAATCCTGATCTGATTCCATGGCATTCCACATTTGGTCAAGCAGGTCATCTGAGAAAAAGCATGAGAATTTAGCCTCCATTTAGTCCTTTCTTGATTTATAAGACATGCTTTTAGTTAAAAAGCATATAATCTAGTTGTTCTGAAACTGACCACATTATTTAATAATTTAAGGAGACATGAGTTATTTCATTAGAAACTATTTTCTGAGTACTTACTTAATGCTAGACATCATGCTAGATGTCTGTCGTACAGAAGTAAAAGACAAATTTCTTCTCACAAGGACCTTACAGTCAGATGGGAAAGACAAGAAAACCAGGAAACATTTTCAATGTGGAGCCACGAGTGCAATGATAGATGTGGGCACAGGTACAAAGAGACCCCCCCCCCAAAGGCACCTATTTAACTCTAGGGTCAGAGGAGCTTATACATGAGCCAAAGTTTGAAAAACAAATGGGGGGTCAGATGATGCTGGAGGAGGCGGAATAGTCTTGCAGAGGGACTAGTGTGTACAGGAGAACAGGGACACAAAGTAGGCTACTGTGTTTGAAGAAGTGTAGATAACTTGAATGGCGTACAGGTGGGGTGCAGGGAGAAATGAAGCTCAAGGGGTAGGCTGGAGACAGATCACAGGGCCCGGTGCCAAGCTCGCAGATTTGAGTTTATCCCTGAAGGATTCTAAACAGGGCATGGATGTATCCAGATTTGCAATTGTGCATGCTGCTCCTGGCAGCAGATGGAGCGGAGTGAGCCAGACTGGAGACAGGAAGAGTAGTCAGAACACTGCCGTGGGAGAGCATGTAAGATATGAGGACAACTTTTTACAGAGAATGCCCACTAATAAAATAGAGGAAATAGCAAAATCACTATTCTGCAATCCCAGTTCAAGCAAGGATTATGATTATCCACTGATGCTAAAATGTTCATATGGTCTTAAAGAATCTCTCATTGGATTATTAATTACAAAGGAGAATCCATGCCTTTCCAATGGGAAGATCTGGTGGCCATCACCTTAACCTTGAGGTCAAACTTAGCACAGTGGAACAATCCAAGATTCTGTGCCTTCTACTGTGAGGCAGTAAGAGTCACATAACATCTCTTATATAGTATTCTTTCCAAAGATGTTTAATCTCAATTCAAATAAGAAGAAACAGACCAATCCAGAATGTGGGAGATTTTCTAAGAAAAATGGCTGGAACTCTTAAATAAAGTAGTGTATGGAAAACAGAAATACAAAATGTGAGGGGATATTCTAAATGAAAGAAGTTAAGGAGACCCAACAACCACATACATATGTAACCCTTCTTGAGATATTTGATCAAAAACTTGAAAGAGCAATAAAAGACATTTTGGGGACAATTGGGGGAACTTGAATATAAACTAAATGTTAGGGAATAGTTTTCTCAGTGTGATAATGGTATCACCCCCACATAAGAGAGTATCTTCATTCTTAGGTGATGCTGGAGACCTGAGAAGTGAAGGGTTTTGATATCCTCAACCTAGTTTCAAATGGCTCCATCAATGTATCATGTATATATGTGTACATACATGTTATATATGGAAGCTTTGGCATATATATGTGTGATATGTATGGGTGCTTTTTCATATCTAGGCCATATGTGGGGTGTGTGTGAGAGAGAGAGAGAGAAAGAGAGAGAGATTGCAATGTGCAAAATGTTAATGATTTATGTTTAGGCAAAGGATACATGAGAGTTCTTGCACTATACTTTCAGGGTTTTTGTAGGTTTAAACATCATGAGAAAGAATAAGAAGAAGGAGGAGAAGTAGAAGAGGAAGAAAAAAGAATAAAAACAGGATCTTGATCCAAAACAGTGGCAGTGGGTTTGGGGAGGAATGTTGGAGTCAAGGAAGAAGACCTCCCTGGAATCGGTCCTAATCTGGAATAATGTTGGGGGATCCACTTGGAGTTTGGAGTAAAGGGGAGGACACGGGCCCATTCAGGAGTTCCAGCCCTGGCAAAGGTTCTAGGAGGTACTTTCTCAATGCAAACAGTGGGAGCAACCACAGTAAGAGCAGCACTTAGGCGCCCACACTGGGAGGTGGAAGGTGCTGACGAGGCATCAGGATCCTGTGTTCTAATCCTGACTCTACCATGGAGTGGCTGTGAGTGGATGAGTTTAGCTCTTCTGGGGCTCCTCTCTGACACTGAGAAGATTGAACCAGACTGCCATCCTTTTTAACCTTCTGCAAGGGCATAGTTGTATTTCTCCTTCCTTATTGAAGTTACTCAGCACCATATGAGCTAAGCATTAGTGAAATTTTGTCACATCTGCCATTTTGTTCTCTCAGGTCTGATTTACTTCTCCAGCCTTTCTTGACCACCCTCCCTCAACAGCTTGTCCTTGACTTGATGAGGTCCTCACTCACGTGGCTCCTGAAGAGGATCTGGTGTAGCTGCTGGCTCCTGACTATGGCTCCCGACCATAGTTCCCAACCGTGGCTCCCGACTGTGGCTCCCAACTGTGGCTCCTAACCGTGGCTCCCGACCATGGCTCCAAACCTTGGCTCCCAACCTTGGCTCCCAACCATGGCTCCCGACTGTGGCTCCCCACTGTGGCTCCCAACTGTGGCTCCTGACAGCCACTCCCCACTTAACTTCATGGCAGGGCTTCTCCCCAGACTCTTGGATACTGGTTTCCATTGATAACTCTTCTGATTTTCTCTTTGTTACAAAGCTAAGACACACTTATGATAGAAAATGCAGAACATTTGGGAAACTATGTAGAAGAAAACTTAAATTGCCCACACTTACACCATTTCACGGATAGCTACTATTACAATGTTTTCTGAATGGATAGGTGTGCACATGAGTGAGTGCGTGTGTTGCATAGCTGATCTCATATACATATTGTTGTATTCTTATTTTTAACTGAATTGTATATATACTTTTTTCAATTTTGTTTTGTGTTTGATTAACACATCTTGGGCACTGTCTTGTGGGAGAATGGGACAGATCACCATTCTGCAATGTTTTTTTCAGAATTTTACAAGAGTGGGAGGTCATTCTGGAAACTTATTATGATGAAACACATTATA
This sequence comes from Spilogale gracilis, assembly GCA_004023965.1. Classification (NCBI taxonomy): domain Eukaryota; kingdom Metazoa; phylum Chordata; class Mammalia; order Carnivora; family Mephitidae; genus Spilogale; species Spilogale gracilis. Next base: position 9,101 of record PITA01023947.1, read on the forward strand.
TACCTGAGAATGAAATAACTGACATATTAGAATGTTAAAATACATTAATGAAATATGTAAATGTTTCTATCATTATTTGTATCTCCTTATATAATAAAAAGATTTACTGTTTTCTTTTTTTAATTTGGTTTGCATTTATTAAGGACTGCATTTTTTTAAAGATTGTATTTCTTTATTTGAGAGAGACAGCATAAGAAGGGGAGCGGCAGAAAGAGAGGGAGAAGCAGGCTCCCTCCTGAGCAGAGAGCCTGATGTGGGGCTTGATCTCAGGAACCCCAGGACCATGACCTGAGCCAAAGGCAGATGCTTAACTGACTGAGCTATCCAGGTGTCCCAAAGATTCACTGTTTTCATGTAAGATATTTTACAAGTGATGTGACAACTCTTGGCTCATTTCTTCTTGTTCTGATATAAGGCTGGCCTGTTACATTATCAATCCAATACCAACGAATACTGGGATAAAGAAAAGACAAGGGGAAGACATAAAATTTCTCAGTTTATAATACTCTATTACTGCTTCTGGATAGTGGTGGTGGGATTTGTAGGGGGTATGAGTATAGTGAGTGTATAGCAGGGACAACCAATTGAAGGGAATAAGGAAATGAATTAAATAAGAGAGGTGTGGGCACGCATGTGGTCAATACCTTGGAGATTCCTTCTCCTCCTTTCTTACTAATGCCAAATAATAAAGTTTAATTTTAATGTACTCTGTATATGTGTGCCTGTGTGTGTGTGCCTGTGTGTGTGTGTGTGTGTGACAGAGAGAGAGAGAGAGAGAGAGAGAGAGAGAGAGAGAGAGAGAGAAGAGTGGGAGAGACATGTGAGGGGGATACAGCCTAGAACTTCAAAAAACCAAAAATCAAACCCAGTATTTTTTTTAAAGATTTTATTTATTTATTTGACAGAGAGAGATAGCCAGAGAGGGAGCACAAGCAAGGGAAGTGGGAGAAGGGGAAGCAGGCTCCCCGCTGAGCAGGAAGCCCAATGTGGGGCTCGATCCCAGGACCCTGGGATCATGACCTGAGCTAAAGGCATATGCTTAACTGACTGAGCCACCCAGGTACCCCAACATACCCAGTATTAATTGTAAGAACTTTCTAATGTCATTAAATTAGTTAAAACACGTCCCAGCAGTTGACAGATGGATATTGTTTACTATTTCCAAGTAAGAACCTAAATCATTCACTGATCTAAACATTTAATATTTGGAGCCAAGAAGTTCAAATCACTTATTTCATCATCATAGTTTCCCTGGGAAGCAAGGAGAAAGGAGACATTACTCTCCACCCTCTCTTTTATATGCTGTGTGTCTATAAATGCATATATTTTGATTATGCATTTTATAGAAAAGGAAATTCCATAAACCAAGTACTTCTCTCTGAATTCATTTCTAACCCTCATTAGAATACGTACATTCCCCTGAAATTATTTCCTACATACTCCCTGTATTCCTGCAATTTTCCAAATATATACATTTCTATGACCAGCATGCTTATTATTTTTAATGGCTACATAATTTTCCATTTTATTGATCACTCCACAATTTACTCAATTACCTTTACTGGGACAGCTCTAGGGGTTGCTTCTAGATTACTTTTGGCATCATAAATAATGCTATGAATGTATCATTGTGCAAATATTTTGTTTTCCTTTTGGATTCTTTACTTGAGTCTCAGTGATGCTGGCTTTATTATTTCATTTTTGCTAGAGTTGTAAGTATATAATAGAACCTTTAAGCTGTTTGATTAGTATTTACCTAATTTCTGTCAGTGGTTTAGGCCATAGTTTCTATTTTCCTGTGTATAAGATTGTCTAGTCTTATCCTTTTACACGCTGATCAATTGCCAAGAGAGGCTGAAGAGTAGCCATAAAAATTTTTACTAGATCTAAATTTTTTACGAATGTAAGCTCCCACGAGTTATATTTGTCACAGATCGTTTTCACATTCTGTGGTCTTTCTCTTTTAAACTTTGTTCAGTTACATTATTTAATATGATGTATTAATAGACATTAAGAAGAAACTCTAACAGAATTTTCTCACAGATTCTTTTCCAATGATTTCTATTGCCCCTGGAGACCTTATCACCCCTGCAATTCCTAACACCTGAATTCTCTGGTCTCAGAGCAAGAAGAGAAAACAGCTTTGGCTCAAGGTTGAAGTGGGGCCTGGAATACCCTGGGAACACGGCCTCCTCCCTGGGGACCATGACTGAGAGCTGGGCTGCCAGTCCCCGGGGACACTGTTATCTGCACTCGGCTTTTTCCACTTCCCTGTTTGTTCCCAAATGATCACTGTGATATCCCAGAATTAAATCTCTGGAGGCCCCTTAAGCCATGTGGTCAGGGACCAGAACTGATTATTCCTGGAGTCGCCTGGGGGGTCAGAGGAGAAATGGGCAAGGACGGTGTGTCTCTTTGACTCAGTCAAGCTTGCTCCTACCCACTGCGATGACACAGCTGTCCCCTTCCATTATCTTGGGCCTGACCCAGGCATTGCACACTTTCCTGGCTTGGGGCTAAAGGTGTGAGACGGATCCCAGCTCCACATAGCATAGAAGACTATCTTTGTGGCGTTTCTGGCAGAACTCAGCACGTGTGTGTTGCCTGTCTCTGGAGTCTCTGTTGTGCCTTACCCCTGTGCGGGGGCACCCCCCACACAGTCCTTGAGATGTGTGGATGCATGCTTGGCCCCCAGCAGCTATGAGGAGGGAGCTGCTAGGCCACCGCGGAGTCACATTTGCAGACGCCATCGTTCTGCGTGCACTCAACCCGACCTCAGTGGGGCCTCACACCAGAACTGAGCTCACCACGCTGATTCTGCCGGGGTATAAACAATATGACCCAGGATGAGAATCCACGTGAAGCTGGAGAGGCTGGGGAACACGGTGGTTTGGGAATGGGAGTGGCAGAGAGGAAGAGAAAGAGTGTGGAGATCCTCCACCGCCTGTTTCAAAGAAGGTGGACTCTAATACTTAAAGATAAAAGGATACATATTTGTTTGAAAATGCTCTGTTAAGAGCTCTGAAGGGCATTATCAACTGCCTGAATTAGGGGACTGCAAAAGCTGGTATGATCTTCAACTTACAATAGGCTTACATCTTGAGAAACCCCTCATCAGCTGAAAATACCATGAGCTGGAAATGCATTTCATACACTTAACCTACACCACCTTCCAAGTGCCTAGAACAGTTCCATTAACCTATAGCTGGGCCAAATCATCTAACCCAGAGCCTATTTTAGGCTAAGTGTGGACTATCTCATGTAACTTATTGAGGACCGCACTGAAAACAGGACCAGAATGGTCATCCGTGTGCAGAAGATTGTCAGTGTGTGGATGGTTCACTTGTGGTTCTACGGCTGGTGGGGCGCTGTCCTCACTGCCCAGTGTCATGAGAGAGGGGCGTCCCACACAGCGCCAGCCCAGGGAAGAGATCCAAATTCAAAATCTGAGGGATGGTTGCTACTGAAAGCACATTGCTTTCGGGCCATTGTAAAATCTAAAAATCCTCATCTGAATCATTATAAGTCAGGGAATGCCTATATTGAGGACATGATAAGAGAGAGCTGTTCACACACAGGCAGAGTGAGAAATTTCAAGGATAAAACAAAGGAGGGTAAGCCTGAGGACAAACACTGTGTAAAGAAAGAGTATTGAGGGGAGTTGAGTGATACTGAAGGACAGGAAGGGCTCTCACCGGTAGGGCTGACCCTAGGCAATGTGGCACACACAGCAATTCTGCAATCCCACATTCTACCCAGAAATAGCTCTCTGAATATGATGCCACAGGTACTATTATTTGCTTAATATTTATAATGGACTTTATTTATTTGAGAGAAAGACAGCGAGAGATAGCAGGAGAAGGGAGAAGGAAGGAGGTAGAAGTAGACTCCCTGTGGAGCTGGGAGCCCAATGCGGGACTCGATCCTAGGACTCTGGGATCATGACCTGAGCCGAAGGCAGTCACTTAACCAACTGAGCCACCCAGGCACTCTGGACTTTCTTTTTAAAATGTAAGTATCTAGTTCCATTTTAAATAATCCTATCTGGGAAATCAAGTTTGATATGCTAGTTATGCGTATTTCTAAATTTCTATATTTAAAAAAACACACAATTAGTTCAGATATACATATCCGTGAAGCACCTAAAATAATCCCAGGTACTGACCAGTAGTATGCACACCACTTGCTCCACTTGCTGGAAAACCCATCCTCTCTTCATACCATAGCCCATACCTCAGCCATCGTCACCTCTTACTGGAATTATCTGAAACTTGCCCAGAAAACTCTTTTCCTTCTCCCCATCTCCTGCTCTGGGCATAGATGGACTAAGTTTGAACTTGGTCTTCACGTCCCAAAGAAATGCACCCCACCCCCAAACTGCTACCCTACTAGACTGGGGAAGGCTTCCTACCATTGATTCTATAATTCCCCTTCTTTCCTAATTCACTGACGACTCTTATTACTATCATTGATTTCATTACAGTTGAAACCTTGAACAACGCATGGGTTAGGGGCACTGACTCCCATGCTGGGGAAAATCCACGTATATCTTGAAATCCACATATAACTCCTCAAAACTTACCCTACAAATAACCTACCATTTTCTAGAAGTCTTAATGATAACACAAACATTTGATTAACATGTTTTATGTATGTATTATAAACTGTATTTTTACAATAAAGTAAGCTAGAGAAAAGAAAATATCATTAAGAAAATCATAAGGAAGACACTTTTGCAGTACTGCACTGTATTTATTGAACAGTATCCACATAGAAATGGATCTAAACACGTCAAACCTGTGCTGTTCAAAGATCAACTGTATTTTCAACCCTCCACTGGAGGAGAACGCTGCCAGAGCAAAGACACATTAGTCTTTTTCATCATTATATTACTAGGATTACCACATTGCCAAATACATTGTAGCTCTCAATGCAGCACTCAGCTAGCTGTTGAATGAATGATTCCACTCTCTAGCACCCTTGAACAATTCTTCCTTTTATCAAAATATTTTCCTAGCTGACTTTCAATCGGCAAAATATTAGGATCTCTAGATTTAGATATAAAGACCAAGTACATAACTGGCCTATTTGTGTGGCCCAGCTAGCCAGTGAGATATTTTCCTGCAAACAATCAGCTCAGAGTCCCTCAAATCACACTTATGTGGTGGGGCCACCTGTTTTGCTTCACAAAATAACAGTGTGTGTGATGGGTGACGGCAGTCCCCCAGGTCAGACTCCTGGGCTCCAGGCTCTGATTTCTCACTTACTAGCTGTGTGACATTGAGCAAGTTATTGAGCATCCCATGACCCAGTTTCCCCATTTGTAAAATTATACCTGCCTCATAAGTTTTTTAAAAATGTTTTGGGCATGCTGTTTGACACACAGTAAGTGCTAAGTAAATTATCATTATAGCTACTAGATGCCTTTCCCTGCATGCTCTCCAATTTGTTCCTATCTGTTTTTCAAAGCGTAATCAGTCTATGGGCTGCCTGGGTGGCTCAGTCGATGAAGTGTCTGTGAGAGCCATGTCGGGCTCCCTGCTCAGTAGGGAATCTGCTTGTCCCTCTGCCACTCCCCCCCAGCCTGTGCTCTCTAGTTCATTCTCTCTCTCAAATAGATCAGTGGCATCTGCATATTTGTTAATTACATTTTTTGATGGCATATCTAAATCAACCACAAAGAGACAGAAAGAGACCAAGGGCAAAGTCCACATAACAGTCGTAAAGTCTCTGCAAGTCAACATCAATGGACCGGCAGCACTCTTCACACAAAATCATCCAGCCTAGAAATCTCCATCTTATTCATATGGATTCCAGATTACCACTTCTCAAGAAAGATGTCTGCAAAAATTGGGGTCTAAGGATGTTTGTCAAAGTACTCTTTATAAAAACAAAAAATAGAAAACAATCTTAACATCCCGTAAGAGGTAATTGAACATACTTCCAATGGACTATTCTTTGTCATTGCAAAAAAATAAAAATTCTGCAGATTCATGGTTTCCAGACTTATTTTTAGCCATAAGTACTATAGAAATTTGCTGGGTTTGCTCCCTAGTTTTTATACCCTCTTCTAATAATGTCACTTGGACATCCAGGAGGAGATTGTCCCATGCTGGACTCCACTCTGGGTGTAGAAACTCCTTAAAAATTTATTTACTCTGGGGCACCTGGGTGGCTCAGTTGGTTAAGCGACTGCCTTCGGCTCAGGTCATGAACCCGGAGACCCGGGATCGAGTCCCACATCGGGCTCCCTGCTTCTCCCTCTCTCACTCCCCCTGCTTGTGTTCCCTCTCTGGCTGTGTTTCTCTCTGTCAAATAAATAAAATCCTTAAAAAAATTTAAAAAATAAAAAAATAAAACGACAACAACAACAATCCAGAGTGTCTGTGTTTATGGGGGGTCTACACACTTGGCTACCTCTTGTTCCATATAATAAATGGAAAGGGCTCTACAGACATACTGTAAAATAAAAGTCATCTTTCATTGATGCCATATCTTCTCTTCTCTCTCCGAGGATGTTAAATGTAAATTTTCTTCTACTACCTGCATTGTCTCTATTTTGGGCAAGTGTTTTTTACTGTTTTATGTTTTGTTCTCTTTCATATTAGATATTTTTCTCAAGGATCTGATTATCTTTGGCTTTCAGTTTATATTTAAAAGCAACCCAGTAAAACATTATCAGAAATGTAAATGGACAGGAGTTGTATCCAATTGTCCTGTTTTCAGCTCCACTCCCTACATCCAGCTCTTAGTATATGTGATTCTTGAGAATTCCTGGAGTTCTGCTCTCCACATCGCCTTGTTTTCATTGGCATCTACTTTGTGGGCACTTACTTTCCACTCTCTTTGTTCTGCCAAGTCAGTTCCATGCATCCATTTATTTCCATCTTCCAAAAATGTGTTGTCCTCTATGGTCCTGTTATCTCTTCTCCTGTCTCCTTTTCCTTGTGGGTTCTTATCTTTCTTATTCCTTTAAGGTAATTTTAGTGGGGAGGAAGCACAGATAATAGTTGGAGATCATTTCATTAGAAAATTCTATCTACTTTTCCACAATTACCATGGTTTCTTTTTATAGTAAAAGCAAATAATGATATTTTTAACTTTTTAAAGACACAGTACTTGTAATGTTTTCGTTTTGTCTACCCGTGTTCAAAAACCAATTAATTAATGGATTAACAGATTGATTGATTGATTGATTCAAAAAGGAAATAAAGATGGTTCTATGACTGATCCTTCAGAAATTCATACTGGCTCCAAGTATTCACTTAATAATTTTCTAGGTATTCACAACAAGCAACCCTGCTTAATCAAGTGATTCTATTAATTGTCAGCATTCAACACAAATCTGGTAATTAGCAGAACCCACAATTTTCCTTCATACAAGGCCAACTCAATTTCAATTCCTTTCTAGTTTCTCATGTATTTTTAAAGTTTATTGATAGTCACTTTGCAATCCTTTTTCCAAGACTTCCTGACATCTTAGAAAGAAATTTAGCCAGACGTGGATATTTTTATTTGTTAAAATAATTAATTCTAATAAACGACTTTCACCTACCTTAGGCTTTGTCTCTTTGCTGTTTGTTCTAAATCTTTTCAGTTTAAAGACCATTGGAGACTTTTTCTGGGGGGAGTGGAACGGGACCACCTAGCACCCAAACACTCTTCTCCTTTGAGGGAATCCAACATATGTAGGAGACAAGGCTCTACCTTTCACTACGGAAATCAAGGGGAACAGCTCTCTTTGTTCTCCACCAAAGGAGAGTGGTAGTGTGGGGTCTACAACCAGTGAAACAGAGACTACTGTACAGGATTTTGAATATTATAAAGATATAGATGGTGGGAGTTCCTTGTTACCACAACATGGATTTGAAAGAATGGATGAAAAGGAATGGGCGTCCTTTGTTAGAGACACTAAAAGTGGCAACAGCAAGGAGCCAGTGCTGGTGGTGTCAGTAATGACAGCCTTATTTTGCTGATGTGATCTTGATGGTATTTGAATACCCAGTCTCTCTTGGTATCTGGCTGGGTTTTGATCTTGGGCTTCCTACTGACGCTCTACTATTCTAATGAATTTCTTTTCTGCTTAAGCTAGCCAGAGTGAGTTTATGTTATGTAGACCAAGAACCTCGATTAGTATGGAGAAATTGGTGCTGGCGGATGGTTGCCAGCAACAGAACCTTGGGGAAATGGGTGGAAGACAGAATCTGCTACCTAGTTACGTAAGACCAAGAGCAGTAAATATCATTAGTACCATGACATTCAGTGGTTGGAAAAAATTAGGTAAATAATACCTCCGATTGCTGTTTGTTAGAACCAACTATTTACTCCTACCAAACTATAGGATTGTCAAAAGGAATTAAAGGACTACGGAATGGTATAACTTCTTCGTTGGTAGAAGAGGTAGAGCCTCTTCATTCTTGCATTGAATTTGCCTAAAAGAAAATAAGTCGCAAGCTCAAGTCCTTAAATTCTCAGACTGTAATACAAATATTCTGAGACTTCATAAAAAAGAAACTAATTTCTTACAGCCACAGGACAGAGATAACTCAAAGCTAAACTCCATGAGTTGTCAAATTACAAAGTTAGCTGAATCGACAGCCTCACTAGGTCTCTTACATCAACGTTAGGGCATTGATCAGCAAAGTGGTGTACCTCAAGCACTAAAATGGGAAAATATGCAAAAGTCTGAAGAGCTCAGAAAACCCTGTTCCCCCCAAACCTCACCAGTTCAAACAGGATCTGCTCCTATGTCTAATGAGGCTATTACTGTTTTACATGAAGAAGCATCTAAGGGAGTTACCTTGCAAACAGATGCCAATTATCCTTCCCTACCGTACCCTCTTCACTCCTCATTATCTCCAAACATGTAACTAGAATTAGGTACCGGCAATGCCCGGGGGGGCAATTATAAAGTACAACCTAGGAGTTAATGATCAGCACTCACTGTGGGCAAGTTGTATTCACACATACACACACACACACACCAACTTCTGTTAATTTATATGAATATTGGGAGAAACACACATGGGAATAGATTTTTTTTTTTTTTTAAGAAAGGAAACCAACATTTTAGATTCAGGCTGAATTTATAGACATGGATATATTTTCTAGAAATTCGAATTTAACATACTAATCTGAGTAGTTGGAAGTGTTTCTCCATATTTTCTTGGTGGGCTGCCTAAAACCTAGTCGCAATAGAGAACAATGCTAAGTGAACCTGAGATGCAATGTAGTGTAATGTTGAGGAAGGACTTCAAAGACACTGAAAGGTAGAAATATCAGAGGGCATTTTTCATATCCTCTTTCTATCTTCCCAAGGTGGCCCAGAAAATGCTCATGAAGGAAATCTTTGAGAGTGCTTTAGTAGCTATTCTAACTAGGCCAAGAATGTCTGTGTTATGCTACAGCTGAAATAGACCCCCCTCCTTCCTTTATTTCAATTACCATGGACAGATCCTGGCTCAGCAAAGGCCTAACGATGACAGTTAATTGCTAGTGGTATAGGGACGTGATTTGCATTTTGGGCAGCAAGGCCAGTATGATAATCAGAAGCTTCAGGCCTTTCAGGGTTTATTTTTATACTAAAATAAATGACCAGCCACTAGGATCCCATTTAGTTTAAAATTTTTTATATAAATAATTCAAAAATTTGAAAACCAAACACCTGGTCTGCTCAAAAAATGTTTGACTAAAGCCTATACAATAGAGTGGCCGCCTCACATCAAATTGCTAGACCCAAGACTCCTCGAATAAAGGGAAAGCCTGGATGCTTTTGAGGAACAACCCTGCTTGTATCACCACAAGCATAGATGGGATATGTTCTTCTACTCTCTCCCATAGGGGATTGCGGCCATTAAAAAAGGATCACTTAGGGATTACTGGACAGTGACTTTGACATAACACTAATTCTTCAGAACACTTAATATCGCTCTTGCCCACTGGTTGGAGTGAGGGTCTACTAGAGTCCGGTCATAAGTGAAATTTTGGCCAGAATCAACTTCACAGTGGGCCTTAGAACACTTGAAATTGTCCCATAGTTATTCCCTCAGTTCTTGAGTACAGAATTGGCCTAGATATTCTTAGAGATTGCCATAATGACAGAAATGGGCTCCTCACCTGTGGAATAAGGCCTCTTATGTAAATAGGGCCATGTGGAAGTACCTGTAATCCCTCCTACCAAACAATATGCTGATGGACACTTAGGTTATTTCCATCTCTTGGCTATTGTGAATAATGCTGCAAATAGAGCATGGGACTGAAGACATTTCTGAAAGATATTGATTTTAGGGGGCACCTGGGTGGCTCAGTCAGCTGAGTATCTGTCTTCTGCTTAGGTCATGATCCCTCTTTCTTGAAACTGAGCCCAGTGTAGGGCTCTCTGCTCAGCGGGGAGCCTGCTTCCCCTCTCCCTCTGTCAACCACTCTGCCTACTTATGCTCTCTCTCCCTCTGTCAAATAAATAAATAAAATCTTTAAAAAAAGATACTGATTTCATTTCCCTTGGCTATATATCCAGGAGTGGGATTGCTAACATATATTTTTGATTTGTTTGGTAACCCCATGCTGTTTTCCATATTTGCTATACCAGATTACATTCCCATCAATAGTGCACAAGGATTCCCTTTTCTCCACACACTCACTAACACTTGCTATCTCTTATCTTTTAGATAACAGATGTGAAGTGGTATCTCACTTGGCTTTGATTTGTATTTCTCTGATGATTAGTGTTATTGAGCATCCTTTCATATACCTGTTGACCATTTGCATGTCTTCTTTGGAGAAACATCTATTCAGATCCTTTGCCCATTTTCAAATCAGGTTGTTCATTCTTTTGATGTTGAGTTGCATGAGTTCCTTATGTATTTTAGATATTAATCCCCATACTAGCAACATGGTTTGTAACCTTTTTATTCAATTTCATAGACTACCTTTTCATTTTGTTTATTGTTTCCTTTGTTGTATGAAAGGTTTTTAGTTTGATGTAGTCCCATTTGTTTATTTTTGTTTTCGTTACTTATGCTTTTGTTGTCATATTCAAAGAAATATTGCTACGATCAATGTCAAAAAGTTCTTCAAATATCTTTCTTCTAGGAGTTTTACAGTTTCAGGTCTTATGTATAAGTCTTTAATCCATTTAAAGTCAACCTTCATGTTTGGTATAAAATAAGTGTCTACCTTCATTCTTTTGCATGTGGATACCCAATTTTCCCAGGATCATTTGTTGAAGAAACCTACCTTTCCCACCGAATGCTCTTGGAACCCTTGTTGAAAGTCATTTTACAGGTGCCTGGGTGATTCAGTGGGTTAAAGCCTCTGAGTCTGGTTCCAGTCATGATCTCAGGGTCCTGGGATCGAGGTCCGCATCGGGCTCTCTGCTCAGCAGGGAGCCTGCTTCCTCCTCTCTCTCTGCCTGCCTCTCTGCCTACTTGTGATCTTTTTTTCTGTCAAATAAATAAATAAAATCTTAAAAAAAAAAAGAAAGTCATTTCACTATAGACATGAGGGTTTATTTCTGGGCTCTCCATTTTATTCCATTGGTTTATATGCCTAATCTTTACACCAGTACCATACTGTTTTGATTACTATTGCTTTGTAATATAGCTTGAAATCACTAAGTGTGATGCCTCCAATTTATTCTGCTTTCTCAGGATTGCTTTGACTATTCAGAGTCTTTGTGGTTCCATATGAATTTTGGGATTTTTCCCATTTCTGGAAAAAATTCTGTGGAATTTTCATAAGGGTTGCATTGAATCAAAGATTGTTTTGGACACTATGGACATTTCAACATTCATGTTAAATTTTTTAATCCATGAATATGATGTCTTTCCATTCATTTGTGTCTTTTTTAATTCCTTTAAGAAACACTTTAGTTTTCAGAGTCCTGACACTCTATTTTGATTCCTCTCTGATATGTCATTTTTCTGTCTTAACTTCTCTACTAGACCGTGAGTTTTCTGGATGGTAGGAGTGTTCTTAGATCTCTCTCTCTTAGACTTTCTAACAGAGTCTCTCTCTCTCTTTTTTTTTAAAGATTTTATTTATTTGACAGCGAGAAACACAGCTAGAGAGGGAACACAAGCAGCGGGAGTGAGAAAGGGAGAAGCAGGCTTCCCGCCGAGCAGGGAGCCCAATGTGGGGCTTGATCCCGGGTCTCCGGGATGATGACCTGAGCCGAAGGCAGTCGCTTAACCAACTGAGCCACCCAGGCACCCCTCTAACAGAGTCTCTTGCATGTAGTATGCTCTCAATAAATACATGTCCCATAAATTAGAGCACAACTGAGCCCTAACTTAACAGAAATAAGATATTAATGGCTTCAAAATCAAATTGACTTTGTTATATGCATGTTGGTATATAGATGTGTAAGCTTCTCCATTATTTTCTCCTGAGAACTGCTGAGCACCCTGTCAGGGGACTGAACTGAGCTGTCATCCTTGAACCAGAAAAGTGAGCACTGGGCTAGAGATTTAGAAGCTGAGAATGGGGCTGAGTATCAAAGAGGGGTCCTGTGGCCGAGGGGAGTCCAGGGAGGGGGAAAGGGGCATGGCTAAGGAGTCCCAACTGTAGGGCCGCCAAAGGCTGGGCATCTTTTGGGAGAAAAGGAGAGGTGCTCTCCAAAGCCAACGTGAGACTGTGAATAGACAAGCCTGGGGAGCCTGAGTGTGGCTCAGGCAGACCAGAGTAACTTCCTTGGAGAGTTGGCATCTGTCCTCACTGAAGTCCCAGGGCTCTGCCTCCACTGAGGTCACTTTTCCAGGCTTTGAGTTCAGCATCACACTTGCCTTTCTGTATTTTTCCCTAGCAGTCTCGTTTTTTTCCCTCCTCCAAGTTCGCTTAAACCATTCTTTGACTGTGTTGGCCAGCCTCTGGGCAAACCTGTTCCTTCTGGCTGCAGTACCATGCTGGTCTCCTTAGCCAAGGTGTGGAAAGCCAGATCTGACCTGAGATCATCTGTCTGACTAGCCATTCACTTCCCATGTCCTTTCTCCAAAGCCATGTCTTTCAGTGGACAAACATGGCACCATGGGCCTTCAAGTCTTTCAGTGTATCCCAGGGGAAGCAAGCATCCCACAGCCTGGAGATGGGAGTGATGGGTGGGGAACAGATGGCTCTGACAGCTGCGAGCAAGGACCGAGTGAAAGGACAGAAGAGTCGGGGCAAAGGGCATGGGAATCTGAGCTTTTTACTAGAAGCGAGTGGACATGAATTTGAACTTCATGTGGAAAAGGAACCTCTTCTCCAGAGACCACGGGCAGCAGCATCTAATGAAGGGAAGCTGGCTCTGTTCTGGAGGGTAAACACAGAATGTACTAAAGACAGTGAAGAGGGCAGTGACAAGGAGAATTTGCTTAGTACTTTAAAACCTTGACATGTCAATAATAATCAAACCTCAAACTTCACTCACTGTCTGGGAAAATCTGGTTTAGAGGTGAAATCTGCCTGCAGCAGCCTTCTGTCCCCTGGATGCCCAGGCTCTGATCTCACAGCAGGAGGCAGCCCCGTCCCCCTGCGTCCCTCCTGCAGCCCAAGGCAGCTTCCAGGAACCTGGCCAAGAGCACGTCCTACTGACCTGGCTCGTGGGTTGTTTTCTGTGTTGTGGAGATGCATTCTTCAGCCCTTGGATACCCACCTGCTCCTATATGTGGGTATTGTTTTTATAGGCTGTTCTTTCCCTGCGGCTTCTGAGAAGTAGGTCAAGGTACCTGCGTCAAGGGAGAAGTGCCAAGTGTCCACCAGGCCCAGAGTCAGGAATTCTGGGTTCTATTTCGGGCTTCACAGCTAATCAGCTACGTGACAACCTTAGGGGAGCACCCTCCTCTCTGGATCTCCCTGGACCCTTCTCTAGACCTTATCACTTTTTTTTCTCATCATTTTTTTCCCTCTGACGCTCTATCGCCTGGGCTGTCATCTTCTTCCCTTTTACCTCCCTCCAGAAGGCCCTTTAAAGCTCTTGGCTGCTCAAGGCTGGTGCCCAGAGCAAGAGCTGCGGTAGCTGTGCGGCTGGAGGGGCCAGTAGATGGCCCTGGGCAGACGCGGTGGGCCTAGTGTGGCTGTGTGAGCCTGTGACAGCACAAGCCAGACTCTTGGCCTCATGCTGGGGCCCAGGATGCAAGTGAGGGTCCTGCTTTTTATGCCACGGTTGTGGATTGCCTCCTGCTTCTAAGCCCTCCTTTCTCTGCAATGAGGGGAAATTTGGCCTTTGGTCTATATGGAAACTCCGGAAATTGTGGTGTTCACTGAGGGGATCATTGAGCTATTGCGGCTTAGCACATTGTTCAGAGTGATTGTGTTGCCCAGGGTGCACTCTGGCTAACGGGGAATAACTTTTCCTTAGGCTTAGTTCCTCCAGCCTGACCAACCATGTCCCAAGACACCTCTGGTGTAGCTAATGCTACAGGGGTCCACCGCTGATGGCCCAGGAGGGGTGAAAATTAGAGCACCTGCGATGCTCTGGAGAGCTTGAGACCCTCCAAACCCAAGTAATGGGGGAGCAAAATCAGGTAAGAGAGAAGGAAGGGGGCATGGCCTTTGGACTGTGAAGAACTATTCAATTTAAAATGCAGTTGTAATCTGTACATTGGTGTGGACTACAAGGCATCACAGTGTGGTCGGAAGAAAATGGGTCTTGGGCAGAGTGCCCTGGGCTTGAATCCCTTCTTTGTATTTACCAGAATCACCTCCTCTCCCTGGGCCTCAGTTTCCCAGCTGCGGAATGGGAGTAGCACTGTTGATCCTGCAAGGTTGCTGAGAGTGTTGGCTGGGATAGACTGTGTAAGGTGACCCAAAACCTAATGCACATACAGTAAATGTCATTTCTTCTCCACTTTCCTTCCTGCTATACTCATCACCATGTTTTCAGTTTCTGCAGATACAGAAAGAACCTAGGTAGGATTGAAATCTGAGTTCTGACTTTTCCTCCTTACCACAGTTCCCCTAAATAGCCAGTAGCTGCTGGATGTCTTTTCATGGGAACACTGTTCTGGCTATTGGGACTCTTGGTTTCTGCCCTTATATTTATTTATTTATTTATTTGCCCTTATATTTAAACGTGAGCCAGGGGCACCTGGGTGGCCTTAGTTGGTTAAGCATCTGACTCTTGATTTCAGCTCAGATCATGATCTCAGGGTGATGAGATGGAGCCTTGTGTCAGGCTCCATGCTCAGTGGGAAGTCTGCTTGTCCCTCTCCCTCCCCTTCTCTCTCCTCCTCCCCCTGCTCATGCACCTATGATCTGCCATGCTCACTCACTCTCTTTCTCTCTAATAAATAAATAAAATCTTAAAAAAAGAAAAAACAAAACTCTGAGTCAGAAGATTGTGCCCCCACCCAACTTCCTCATATAGGAGTAGCACCTGCCAGACATTTCTCTTCATGAAGACAGACGGTGCATTAGCCACTGTGCTGAGGGCACCAGTGTTTAATGAGTATATTTTGTATTGAACAGAACTGAAGGCTAAGAGTATCTCCAGGTGTCCAGACCAAGCTTGGACTCCAAAGTCTCCCTTCTGCCCTGGTTCACGTATTTTTCTCAGCAGATCTCAAAGCTACCTGACCCTCTAAAACTGGAGAATAGAAACAGAGCTTCTTTGTAAGTCATCTGAGGATCTAGACTAGATGTGAGATCTAGGAGCCTTTTCAGGGTTTCCAGGGGGGCCTTCAGCACTCACATATGCTACTAAGAGAGGTAAAGAGGTAAAGGAACAGGAACAAAACCTGGAAACATCAAGGGAGTAGGAGGAGATGGTGAGGCCAGAGAGAAATAGGAAACAGGAGTTTGGGGGTACAGCAGAGAGAACACTGTTCCAAGAGTCCAACAATCAGGATTCTCCCTCCAGTTCTCTTCCTTGCCTTGGGTAAGGAAGGAAAGAAAGTAAATAATTGTGTGAGTGCCTACTCTGTACTTTCATATAGGTTTTATATAAACTTCCCAATAATCCTGCAGGAAGCTGAGATTCAGAGAAGGTAGATAGATGGCTGGCCTGCAACCACAGCTCAGTATCTAGGAAGAAGAATACAAATTAACCACTTCAGCTTCCTCTTCTGTACAATGGGAGATATCACACCATCTTTAAGGTTGTTTACCTTCTTCACTCCTACTTGTAGAATATATTTGGGACAAAAAGCCTCAACCATGGGTTAAGAGGAGAAACTAAGGAATAGGTGCTGGAAGGAAGGCCAGGTGAATGCGGGAGATGCAGAGGAGGCTGGATGGAGAAGCCTTAGCGAAGCCCTGGACGAGGCCATCAGGGTGATGACAACCAGAAGTCATCAGGGTGTGTGGGGCGTGAGCCTTCTGCCTTCCGTCTGTTTCTCTCATGGTCACAGAGGGTGAAGTCGGCCTGGGGCACAAGTAGAGAGGATCCTGGGCACAAAAAGTGTGAATTACGCGTATAATCTGGGAGAGAAAAAGCAAGCGGGCTTCCTGCAGCACTTGGGGGGTGAGCGGGGTGGGGAGAGTTTCCCATGAAGGACACTCTTTGGTAGCCAGAGACTGACCAGGAGGGCCACCGCGGAGTTCTTAATTAGTATACAGGGCTTCTCTAAGGGAGGCAAGGAAGGGAGAAGAGTAATTCCTGAGTCCCTCTTCTTGCCTCCCCTGGCTCAGCCTACGCATCCTGGACAAATGATGGGGGGCGGTTTATATCTTCAGCTTCGGGAGCGCCTGCTGACCCTCAGAGCCCACGGGTTACGGGCGATGTCAGCTGTCGGCCTGCGCATTCCGACAGGGAATTTGGGTGGGCGACTCTTCCGAAGAACGCTGCAGCTGGAAAACGCGCCGCCTAGGACCTGGGAGCGACAGACTGGGAAAGGCGCACCTTAGGTTTCGGGTTTCTGGGGAGGCTGCCGGGGCCGCTGCAGGCGGAGGGCGGGAATTTGTTTGGGGCGGGGCGGGCGGGCGGGGCGGCCTGGCAGTGGCCGAGCTAGGGGGAGGGACGTTCATTAGCATAGCCTCCTCCCCTCCCGGCGCGGCCCTGCCCGGCAGCCCCAGCGGAGGCCGGCGGCGCTTAGCCTCGCGGCTGAATGGGCGCGCGGCTCCCGGCTCCTGCCCTTCCGCGTCCCGCCCTCGCTCCGGCTCCCGCCCCGCCCCGGCCTCCGCCGGCAGCCGCCATCCGTCGCCCAGGCTGTGAATGAAAGGCAGGCGCCGCCGGGGCTGGCTGCTGGCGACACCGCGACGCGGCCTCCCAGGAGGCGCTCGCCCCGCGGAGATGTACGGTAAGGAGGGCTCTGCCTCCGGGTTTGCAAACTTGCGCGGCGCGGACCATTGTCCCCTTGAGGGGCCCGGCGAGGCCAGGGGGCGCTGACTCGGTGCCCGGCTGGGCTCTTTCTGTCGCTCTGTGCGCGCCCGGCTGCGCTGAGAGGACAAAGATGCTTGAGGCCGGGGACGCTTGGGTCCTCGGAAGTCCTTCGAGCCGGTCGTTTGCGGGCGTGGGGCGGGTGGGCGGTGGTCGGTCAGGGAGCGGGGTTCTGGGGTGATTCCGAGCGTCTGCGTTGTGGGAAGAGCGGGTCTCCCCTGGAGCCGAGCAGGCAGGGAGCGTTGGTGGAGGTGGCCGTGTGACAGCATTTGCTGAATTAACAAAAGCGGGTTGCGTTGGGGAGTTTTATGCGGGAAGCCGGTTTGGGATTGCGGAGAGAGCTCGCTGCTTGCCTTGCGCCGGGCTCCGAGGATGAGGGGGGCGGCGCCGGTCCCGAGGGCTGGGGTGCGAGCCAGTCCTGGGAGCCTCTTGTCGCCGCCCCTGGAGGGAGGTGGCCTCTGTCCTCCCCCGCCGCCCGCGGGTCCCAGATTCCCTAACTTCCAGATTAACCCTCCTCAGTGATGAAGGGAGAGACGCTGCTGAGGATACAGCGCAGCTCTGCGGAGTCGGCCAGAAGGAGCCCGCTCCCCCACCCCCGCCCGCGACATCTCTTTCTCCTTTCCCCAGCCATCCCCTCAACTGATGTGCAACAGTTGCCAGACCCTCCTGATGCACAGTTCTGCTTTAAAAATTTGCCAGGCATTTCTCTGATTTGGAGGCAGTGTGGGTGAAGAAAAGGGAGCGCCCTGGGTCTCACATTGATCTCTAATGAA
>PITA01023948.1:0-27174 GCA_004023965.1 Spilogale gracilis
CCTTGAGGCATTTCTAACTTTTACCAAGACTTACCCATTGTGCACCAAAGTCCACGTACCTGGCAGAATTGGAAATTTCACTAATTCCTAGTGCGCCCCCTTATTTGCCTGGTTTAAAGGCAGCTGGGACTGAATCTGAGTTACGTGGTTTTCGTACTTGTTTTCAAGTGGCCGGGCACAGAGGCTCCCGAAAAAGCAGGAGGCTTCTCTGAGAAACACTGCAGTTTTCCAGGGTAGGGTCCAGCTTTTCTTCTCCAGACATCTCCTCCATGCTTGGTGTTAAATAAATTTTGATTGGAAATGCTGACTGTGAGGTAACAGAAATAGAATAAAGGAGAGAGAAAATGTCAGCTCGGTGCAGGTTAGCAAAGGATGAAACAGAGGGGTGATGGTCCAGGAGACCTGGACCGGATCTCCATCTCTAAGTTACTCTTGTAGGGCACGCAGCCAAGAGAGGCTTCCAGGTCTCTCTCTGGCATGATCCCTTCTCTGATTCGCCTCCAGTGGTGCCCCCTCAACTCTGTCCAAATGTCCTCCATAAGTGCCCTTCCTTCCCCCCCACCAAGGTGCTGAGAACACGCCACAGGGTGCCTCTCCTGTCTCACATCCTATCTCTTCCCCTCCAGTCAAAGGCCTCTGGAGAGGGAGCAATTAGAAACAGCTTCTCCGCCAAGAAGCAGGAAATCTCTGGGATAGAATAGTAGGTGGCTGGATGAATCCTGCCCCCGGGGTTTCAACAGGTAGGACGAGAGACAGCTGCCTAGAGCGGTAAGAAGGAGATTTAAGGTGGGACGTTAGTACTCTCCCCCTAATTGTCAAGGTCGGTTGTCCTCAGAGATGCATTCCTCCCTTGGATTGTGGACAAGCTTAATGTAACAGAATAGCGTCAAAATGGACTATCTCAGCAGCTGGCTTCAAAATTTCTCTTGATAAGCCAGCCTGATGTGAAGAGATGAGCAGGAAGGTTGGGCCCCAGAAAAGTTATCGGAAAAAAAAAAAAAAGAACAAAGAGAGGACTGAATTGCTCTATATAAAACAATGAAACCGAAATACATTTTGCTAGTGAGGGTGGGGGCAGAAGGAGGGGAGAGTGTTGAACTACCAGGTGCTAGGTCTCAGTTGATAGAAAAATGTTTATATCCCATCATTTTTAATTATGTTATTTGTTTGCATCTGTATGATGTAAACTCTAAAGGGCACAAAGTACATATAAATTATAATAAAATATATATAAAGCCTGTGTGTGTGTGTGTGTGTGTGTGTGTGTGTGTGTGTGACCATGCATATGTATCTGCGTATTTGTGAAAATCCAGGTATCCTTTTGGATTTTCTACATCCAGATCCACATGTTAGAGAAAGCCCACAGTGGACAGTGAGATGATACCCATAAAGTTGATATATCAATAGAACTATTGATATCAATAGAAAAATGCCCATCTTCCTTATGCATCCAGAATCTAGGATGCAGAAGGTGTGCAAATTCCCTCAGGTGGGAATGAAAAGCAATTCATTTGAGACTAAAAAGACAGATTTCTTCTCCTCTGATGCCTCAGCTAAATGAAGAGCAAATTTTGCAAAGTAGGGATAGGGTCTGGACAGCCATTTACTGACTTGATTTTGGTCTAGCAACATTACCTGGGGAAAGAGACAGATGAAAAGAAAATTTAAACTTCTATCTAGCACTTTGACTTTACTGAAAGAGATCCTTGCCTTCCTTCACAAAAATATAGGGATCATAGATATGTGGAATCATTCAAAAATGTTGTCATGAACCCAAATTTAACAAAAGCCATAGAACATATGCATCCAATCTCTGGAACTAGTTGTCTGGACTTGACCCCCACCCCTTTACTTATAAGTGACCTTATGTAAATTTCTTAACCTCTTTGTGCCTCAGTTTCTCATTCTCTAAAATGGGGATAATTGTAATCACTAGCGCATAAGGTCCTTGAGAAGATAAAATGAGTTAGGGTGTAGAAAGCACTTAAAATAGTTCAGGGACATTCAGAGCTTAAAACTGAATTACTATTATCTTGTCTTATCCCAGGAAGCTTGGGAGGAAACTGTGCTAGAAAATTTGGTACATATTTCATGCCTTCCAACAATTAATTTTCATAACAATGGGACATTATTTTCTCAGCTGAAGACCTGAGACCAAGAAAGATCAGTAAATTTTCTAAAGTCACACAACTGCTTGAATCCCATGCCTTTGTGGGTCATTTGTTTTGTAAACTTACACAGCAAATTATGATTATTGATTATAGCTCACACAGGAAATAGTGCAATATTTTATATGGCATTTAACTAGAGATGGAAATAAAAATAGAAAATAGCTATCTTAAGCACACCAGCTTAGTGCGCTTTAAATGGGAAAGTGTGAAATGTAATGAAACCATTCTGGTTAATTTCTGAGCAGAAACTATCATGGGAGAAGCAGTGTGACTGAGCCAGCATGTCTGCAGAAAGTCTCAGTTCTCAATTCCTGGTTTGCAGTTGCTTGGGTTTTCTAAAACAATAGTAAGAGTAGGTTTAGCTAACATTTCACATACGGAATATATTTATATTAGCAGAAAGAAAAACATTTTTTCTCCTTAAAGCTGTGTTTAAAGTCAAAGTCCCTTTTCCTCTTGGTAAGCAGTTTGGGAAGCCTGGTTCACTGGTGGTTGGTTTTCATATCCACTTGTGGCTTTGAGCCTGACACTGATCTGGGCTCTGGGGGCGGGCTGGGAGACTGGACAGAATCCCTCTTCACCAGAGCACTTCCTACTGTCAGTGCCCCACGAGACACTTGGCAACCACCATCCCTTCCAATTCTCACTTCCATCGTCCCAGGGTGGTGCTCTCATCTTTTTAGAGACAAGAAATCTGAGGCACAGAGAGGTTAGGTAACAGACTTGTTTTCTTGCAGCTATTAAGTGGGAACACCAGGCTTCAAGCCAAAGCCTGACTCCACAGCCCAAGTTCCTGTTATTCATAATTTGCCCCTGATCATTAAAGATGGCTCCAGACGCACATTAAATCAAATACCAGACCGGGCTGAGTTGTTGTAAGATTCAAGATTCAAATCGTTCTTGTACACGTGTGTAAAAAAGAAGTAGTTTGGGTACTTCCAAACAATTGCTGGACAGACGAACAGAAAACAAAGGGCCTATAGATCTGAACAGCTGACGAAGGCCTCTGATCAGGTTAGATTGTTTCTTACTTGGTTTCTCAATGATCTTCAACACTATTCAAAGAAATTCACAGGCTCTAATCTCAAACCAGTGGTTCTCTTGCTTTTCACGTGTGAAATAAATGGCATGTTTTATTCTAGTGAATGATACGCTCCCCTGGGGGTCCTCAGGGCTGTGATAAATTTGCTACATCTACATTACTTTCTCCTCCACTTATGAAAACCTATCTGAATGCAAGTGAAGTGAGCACTGTGTGTTTATTAGAACCATAACTTTGAATCTTACTCATTTATATTTAAATAGCACATTCTTTGCAAACCTCAGAACTTCCACCATTATTTGTAATAAACTACATGAAAGGTACCAAAGAGGTGTTATTCAGATGTGCTTAAAATCTAAACGAAGCAGACATGGTGGATGCCTATTTCAAAGCATTTCCAAAGGACCAATTCCATATGTTTCTCTCTCTCTCTCTAATCCTTTCTTTTTTCTGTGATGCTCCATTCTGTGCTCTATTTCCATCCATACAACTAACTTCCCTAGCGCCGTCCAGGCTCATGCTCCAGGACTTCTCTCAGGCCTGGTCCCTCTTCGTCTTCCTTCGTTCAGGGAGTTACTTGTGGGCCATTCCCTGTCAACTTGATACCCCGCCTCTCTTCTCTTTCCTCTCTAATAACATTTTCATTTCATCTCTGCCAGATGAGTTTCCCTAAAGTACAGTTTAAATACTATCATTTTATTGTAATGAAACTTTAAAAAGCTACCAGATCCAGTGCGAACGTCTCCTTGAGCCCCTGCTAAGCATATGGTTTGATGCCAGCAAGCTTTGTATTATCCGTACCCGACGCCCTCACTGAAATATAATTGGGTTCTGTGTTTCTCTCTGCTCATCCATTCTGTATTTTATTAAAACACTGCCCATCCTTCAAGGAACTAGTCATCATTTTCCAATAACTTGTCTCCTGATTCTCTCAATCAAAAGGAATCATTCTTCCTTTGGACCCTCTGTCATAAAATGAGCAGAAATTGCTGTATTGCACTGTGATTTCTATTATATCTCTAGTTCTCTGATCTTTTGTCCCCCCCCCCCCCGCCCCGTACTCCACTAAAACTATCATTTCCTTGGCAGTTGAGACTTTGTAACCCCAGTGCGGTTCTTCCCATCCAGTGGTAATTGCACACACGGTGTTGTTGGTGTTGCTAATGAAGGAGGAGGAGGGAGGGAAAAAATGGTTAAAGAGGTCTTTCGTTTCTTTCTTTAGTCATCATACTTGTACAGCTGTAATTGTTGGAAAGTTTTCCCCGGTATTCATCTGAAATCTGTCCCGTTGAAATTTACTTCCATAAGTATTTATTGAGTGACCACTGTGGGCAAATTGTACCATGTTAGGCATAAATTTAAGCACTGCACTCACTGATTCCAATATAGCCTCTACGCTTACCTTCCCATGACCTGTCATCAGGGACTTTCCTCTCATACATCGAGAAGGAAAAATGCTGTTCCCGAGTCCACACTCTTAGCAGCTTCTCCAAGCTTCTCTCACCTCTACCTTGAGCCCCTGCTCTCCAACTCAGTTTCTTGAAATTATCTCTCTACTCCCCTCTCTGAGCTGTAAGATTGTATAAGGGTACATGTTGTCTTGTTGAGAGATTTACCGGATTTTTATCATAACGTATAGCAAATCCCTCCAGGTCAGAGGCAGAAAGGCTTATTTTTCCATTTACACACACTCAAAAATATATCTCAGCCTCACGGGGAAGTCTTAAAACATTTGAGGATCACTTCCCTATTTCCCATAAGTCTTCTCTGGAAAGATTTATTTACTCTGGAAATAAGGAGTGAAGGGATAGGTAAAGGTTCATAGTTAAAATGCCAGGAGATGAGCTTAAAAGGGATATATTTAGAAAGAGGAATCATTTATGTAGGGTTGAGTAGATAAATGACAGTCCATAATTACAGGGATGCGGAAAGTTGTATGTGTCGCAGTGCCGGATTAAATGAGACCTCGGGGGTACTCCTGCATAGCTGGTAGAGAAATAGCCCTAACTGTCCCCATGGGAGGACGGTGTGACGCAGACCTGGCTGTAGGAGGCTGATATGGACTGCGCTATCCGATTTGACACTGGGACAAGCCAAATCCGCCCAGGGCCTCCTTTCCATCACTGCTGCGTGTAGCCTCATTGTCTCTCTCCCAGAACATGCAGTGGAAGGGCCTCCCAACCAGGAACCTTATCTCCAGTTGCTCCTCCCACCAGACCATACCCCCTGACCAGGGAGGCCAAGCTTGCTAAAACACAGCTCTAATCATGCTGCAGGCCCAGCAGTCCTGTTTCTGAAAACTTAAATCTGAAACTTCAGTGGCCCCTCCTACCTTGCCCCTGGAGATGTTCCTAAGCTCCATAGAGAGTTGACCACCCCTACTTTTTAGCTGTTATTTCTAATGTAGATTTTAATCATAAGTAAATAGTCACATGTGACACTTTATTTCTTTACATTTCTCTCCTACTTCTAGACCGTAATTCTACCTTTGTGCCTAGCTTCCAATGAATGTCTAATATCTTGTCTTAGAAATGAATTTAGGAGAAAATCTAGCTCCCTGGTGTGGCACCCCAGACATTCCATAATCTCTGTCCGGTATGTCTACTCATGGCTGCTGTTTCTTTGCAAAACACAAAGCAACCTTTTCCTTAAGAAGGCTTGAATCTTCTTGCTTTAAAGGGAAAATTCTCTGTCCAGTCTGTTGCTTTCCCCTGGATGGACATTTTTTTTCCTCTGCTCATTGAAACCCTACTAATTTTCCAAGAGACAGTCCAGATGTCCCTTCTTTATGAGGCCTCCCCATGCTCCAATCACATCTGGTTGATCTGTCTTTGACAGTGTTGATCAGACACTTATTTCATGATCTCATTCACTTTCATGTTCACCAGTCTTTAGAATTGGGGATTGCTCAATAGGAGCTGAAAAAATTGTGTAGGGTGGAAATAATTGTGTAGGGTGGAAATGGCTACATGCCTCACTATAATAAAGCTCTGCTGAATTGGCTAAGCATACAGCCCAGTTCCACATGCCTAGATCTTGCCACTGGAAAAGTGCTAGAAAATGGCATTGAAGGCATAGTTAGAACATGATCAGGTCAAAGTCTCTTTCTCTCTTAAGTTTCTCTGGAGGAGTGGCGAGCTGGGCTGTAGAAACTAGAGCTTCCCAGCCTGTGTCCCCATAATGATGGGTTACACAGAGGTGTACAGAGAGAAGGACTCTTCTCACCCATTAGGGCATCTGGGCCACGCTCTAAACATCCAAGCCTCTGGGCCTCTGGCTGTTAATCCAGTGTGACTCACAAACTATGTGTGTCCTGTTATGAAAAGAAGTTGGGGGACACTGACCTTTGCCAAGTAGGGCAAAACCATGAACAGGTGGGCACGCATGCATGCAATGGGAACTGCCTCTGTTTGGATTTGGTGTCCCACCTGTGGGCACAAGAGGAAAAACTAAGAACCTGGAGTCAGGAGCTGTGTTCCAAAACTGCCCTTATGCATGTGTGACTTTAAGCAAATCATGGACACTTGCCAGACTTCTATTTCCTGGGGGACTTTTTTTCTTCATGGTTTTTTTTTTTTTCCTTTTTAACCTGGCTTCCTTTGGGGTTAAGGAAAAGCCATGGAGTAAGTGGTGTCCACACTCTCTTTCAGTGCTCATGTCCTTGGAGTCTATGAAAGCCTGTTCTTATCACTGCTGAAAGTAAGTAAATTAATACCCGTCAGACCATAACTATTTCATTCTTAAAGGAGACTGTTTTTCTGGTCTGGTCACTGGATCGTGTGGGTTTCTGAGAAAGTAGAGCCTCTGGGTGAGGTAAAAGCTTTTGTGACATGGGTGTTAAATATCGAGTTAAAGGCAATAACGATAGCTCCTCCTGGAAAAGGCATGGGAGCATTGAATACCATAGATTTCATTTTCAGGCGGCTTAATTCTCCACCTCCCAATTAAATATGATACAACTATGAACTGACCTTAGAAAAATACAATCTGTAGGTTTTGTGTTATTCATTCATTAATTCAGCAAATAATTGCTTGCAGGAATTGTACCACTGTTTGCCTCAAAACAGTCCAGGTTGGACTTTTGGTGCATTAGGTGATTTCTGCTAATTATCTTGAACCCTCCCTTTCACTCTGGAATGGAGTGAATGGAGCACCTTCTCTCTGCCCGCAATCTGCCCTTTCGGGCTGGGTCGGTATAGATTCACACATGACTCAGCTCATTCAAAACAGAGAACTGGGTCAAAATAACCTCCTGAAATCTGTTTCTGAACCTGATTACTTGAAGGCAGTTAGTAGGAAATAAAGGATGATGGATTCTGAATGCATGACAGAATTTGAAATCAAATTCTCAAGCCAAGCCCTGTTTCCATCTTGGATATGAATTTTTTTGAAGACTCTGAATTCGTGCTTTCTCCTCTGTGTTTGTGTTATAGTGGCTTATAAAAGTTTGGTTTTCCACATCAGGAATTTTGTCTTCGGTGTAGACATTCACCTTATCTTGACAACAAGAGGCCTCTTGCTCTAGTCCTTGAGACAAAAATCACTTGGTAAATGAACACATCTTTTAAAAGCAAGGCCTCTCCTTCACCATTCACAAGCATGATTTATTCACTTGTTTCCACACATTGGCTGCTGTCTTCATCCAGAGCTAAAAAAAAAGGGGGGGTGTCTTGTTTATATTAAGGTGTTGTAGAATGAATCCATTCCCACATGGCCTCCCCTCTGGCATAGGAAGGCTCCCAGACATGGCCTGCAGTGTATAAACACACACTTTCATCAACACCTGGCTACCTCCTCCATTTAGAGCCTGGGGATTCCTTTCCCTTATTCTGACCTACTAATGCTTCTTTCTTTACTTAAAAGTCTGATTGGGATACTAGGATTTCCTCTCTATTAATGTTCTACCATGCCAGAGCATGGTAAGGTCCTGTTTAAACACAACCTCTCTAAAGCCTTCATTGACCACCCCCCCCCCACTTCTTCCTCCTGTTTCCTATGACATTTCTCTATAAACTTTCTTTTTGCATCTACCACTACTTAAAGTGATCAAAGATCTTCATATCCTCATCAGGGCTGGAAATGTGTACAATAAGCAACTTGTGTCAGATGCAAAATTTAGGGGGACAGGCAAAAGCCCAGTCAAAATAAATAACATTGTAATGTGACATTTAGAAAAGTAAGAATTAGTGAAAAAAATCCATGATTTTTCCATGAACAAAACATCAAAATTTTTCATAAAGATGAGATCAATATTTTTCCTTTTTCTTCCAGATTTTTTCTTTTGCTTCAGGCTCTGATAAGACCCAACACTGTTATCAATTCTGTCTTTATTGGAAATTTTGGCATTTTGTTCATCGCAGATTTTTGCACTCTTTTTTGAGTTTTTAAAATGTGTTGCATTCAAGTGTTATTTTTTCTTGATTCCAAAGTTTTTGGCATCCCCTTAACCATTGTGCTTCAGGCCAGTGCCTCACTTGTCTTCCCTGACCCTGGCTCTGATCACCATAGCAACTGGCACAGATATTTGCCCTTGATATGCACTCAATTAATATTTCATGAATGAGTGAGATATCTTATGTGCTTTTTCTTCTTTTTTCCTAAAGGCAAAATGATATGTACCCACAATTCAGCATCTGCCATTGCTCTAGCCAATTGAAACCATCAATCCTGGACCTCTTTCATTGTCACAGAGCAACAGCACCCCCCAACACACACACCATCTTGCTTTATTTCATAAACAAATAATTCTTGCGTGCCTGGGTGGCTCAGTGGGTTAAAGCTTCTGCCTTCAGCTCAGGTCATGACCTCAGGGTCCTGGGATAGAGGCCTGCATTGGGCTCTCTGCTCAGCAGGGAGCCTACTTCCTCCTCTCTCTCTTCCTGCTTCTCTGCCTACTTGTGATCTCTCTCTCTCTGTCAAATAAATAAATAAAATCTTAAAAAAAACAACAACAAATAATTCTCAAGAAGCAAAGTAGTACAGAGGTACAAAATCATTTTTCACCTTCCTCTAGTGAACTGTGAGGCACTGGAAAAGTAAGTTCTTTGGAAGTCCAGAATATTGGGAGCAGGGGTTCTGTGCATGGGTTTCTGCGAGGAGCCTCAGTTCCTCCAGGGAGAGGAAAAAGGCAGAGAGCTAGAAGACCAAACACAGTGAAGTCTGCCCCTCCAACTCTACTACCCAGCTTGACAGAAAGTAGAATTTTCTTTCATTACAATACATAGACAATAAGAGAGGTTCCCACTTCTTAGGGGAGAAAGACACAGATCATGGAGGTGTTGAAACTGAGTCTCACACAGGTCCCAAAGAGTACAGTTGACTCCTCAGTGTATTCTTTAACATTTATCTTTAAAAGACAAAAACGATCATTTGCAAATGCTCTCACAAAATCATCACTAGAAGGTTGAGCCTGTAATAACAAAATTATTTCTATGCTCTGGTAGAGTGCCCGTGAAAATAATGTTTTTGATTTAGTTACAGGAATTCTATTCCACAAACAATGCTGTTAAAGTGTTTTCTCTGGGTTCTGTCCACATAATAGTCACTGTCCCTGGGAGGGTAGATTTTATTCTGTAGAAGTTATGATAATTTACAGTTTTGTCCAGTTATCAAATAATCATTAGCCACTATTATCCCCACTTCTCTAGCCTCAAGTATTCCAACTGTAAAAAACATTAACTATATTAACTTTGAAAAACAAACAAGAATAGCCTACCCCTCAAATCCAGGGAAACAGAAAGAAATCTAGAAGAAAGAAAATGGTTCTTAGTTACTGTTCTTTTGTTTCTCTAACAGTCTTCAAATAATTTATTTTCCCATTTTCATTTTTTGGCTGTTCCATGTGGGGTAACTGAAACTTCACTTCTGCTTTACCTCGAGAACTCCGGGGATCTGAGACCCAGTGATACATTAATTTTAACAAAGCATCCAACTGGAAGAATGTTTAGATGCTTCTGGAGTCTCAAGGGAGCCTCACTAACACGTTAGGTTTTGATTTCACATTTCCTGAGGCCTCGTGTGTGGCAGACATCATACTCAGCAACTTTCCCAGGCTAATTTATTTGACGCTTTGCAGAGTCTAGAGGGAGAACAGGTATCATCAGGCTCATGCTAAAGAAATAAAAACAAAGGCTGTAAGAGGTTATCATGTGTCCATGGCTGTAAGACTAGTAAGGGGCAACGCTAAGACTGGGCCCAGGTCCCCTGCTTGTCGTGTTACATACAAGTGCCTCGTTATTATCACATAAGGGAAGTACCACACTGCTTTTCCTCCAAGAGATGCAGCGAATATGTTTATCCAACCCAATTTGTCAGGCCGTTAGTTTCCATGGTGAAATGAAATAATCCTAAGAGGTTTCAGACATTATTTTAACCTATTTGAAGAGACAAGTCCATCTGTCCAGCTTTCTAGACCTGTAGAGAGCTTCCCTGGAATTCCAGATTTTATCAGAGAAACTTCTACCTTTTCAAAAAAATGTCACTTTAACTTCCAAAGAGGCTTACAAGTAATAGTTTCTAGATCACCTTGGAAGAATTGGTAAGGTGACTGTGCAGAGAAAGAACAATTTGATCCTATGCAAAGGAAAACGCATCCAAGTTTGTATGCCTGAATTTTGGGGGTAGAAGTGAGCTTAGTTGTATGTGTGCTGGGAGTCGGGCGACAACGTGTATAACGGAAATTGAATGATGCTGAAAAATACATCCTAATCACTCAGGACCATATTTTTGATAAAGAAGCAATCTAATATTCATGGCTACAACCATAACGGATGAAACAACTCAAGTTGAAAACAGTGTAGGAGAAGTAAGAAGAGTGCACACAGTGGTTAAATACATGGGCTCTAAAAGTCATAGGAGTTTATATTCCAGTTCTGCTGCTTCCTGGCAGTGGGACAATTGAAACCTCACATAAAAACAAAGAAGCAAACCTTGTGGGTTCTGTATTCCTACCTATACAGTGGACACAACGACAGTAAGTATGCATAAGGATATTGTGGAGAATAAATGAGAGCATATAAAATGTCTGACACTTCATCAAAGTATGCTATTGTTAAAAGGGGGCTCTGTATATATGTATAGATAAGTATAGATATAGATATGTATGTGCATATATGTATATCTGTATATACATATATATGTGTATGTACAGCTATCCGTATCTAGCACTTTTGAGCTCCTTGAGGTAGAATAATCTATTTTCCATGTTTAAGACATTGGGAACGTGTTAATCATGACAGCAGTTGTCATCAGACTTAGAGATAGAGCAAGTGATTTTATTAGTGGAAGTCAATATGATCCCAGTAAATCAGGAGCACAAGAACTACAAAAAACGGGGAAGAGGACATCCAACCAATAGATATAGTCATTGCAATATTATTGACCGCTGAGCCCTCAGAACATCTACATGCCTTTAACAATTAATAGGCAAATAACTCCATTCAATGCCAGTGGATTGGCCCTAACCACACAAGAGGCACCAGCCAAACTAAGAAAAAAATCAAGCAGGCATCCCGTGTAGGAAATTTAATTAAAGTGGAAAGGACTGTAATGTCATTCCCATTGTACCCTTGACTCAAATTGGAGAGGCCAAGCATTGTGTGATTTCTCCAGACCAGGAGGCTGGTGTGGAAATAACTAGACACCGTGAGCCTCCTCAGAACCTGCTGAGGGGACTTGTGACTGTGTCAATTGATCATCACTCCCCCAAAGTCACAGGGCACTTGCAGATCAACCCAATTCTGGGTCCCGAAATGGGTGGGAAGCCACAGAGCTCTGGGTCCTTTAAATGAAATTAAAGATGAAACTATCTGTAATGAAATACCTTTCTATCTCCTCATGGCCACTATTATTTAGTCGCTGATAATACAGTAAACTCTTGAGAAGTAATTCAAGGAGCTAAGAAATTGAGCCCTGCCCTTTTATGTGCTAGAGAGTGAGCAATGGCTCCAACCCTTGAAAGGGGGTGTAAAATCTATCATACATCTGCAGCCCATGATATTTTCCTGCAAATGTGCAAGACCCTAAATCTCGGAAGGTAGTAGGTGGTTCCACATGGAGACCGTGTGACGGGTTCCTGCCCTGGAATAGCAGCGTGTGGTTTCACATGTGGTCTCCACACAGCACGGGGCAAATCACTTCATTCTTGGTTTCCTTTTTCACAAAACTGAGTGACAATAGCATCTACCTCATGCGGTTCTTGTGCCTGGCACACAGTAGGCACTAAATAATTGTCAGCTGTGGTGCCCGTTCTTCCAAGCAGTTAACAATGGCCTCACTTATTGACTTGTATCTCAGATATATTTTTTAAGATTTTATTTATTTATTGGACAGAGAGAAACACAGCTAGGGAGGGAACACAAGCAGGGGGAGTGAGAAAGGGAGAAGCAGGCCTCCAGCAAAGCAGGGAGCCCGATGTGGGGCTCCAACCCAGGATTCCGAGATGATGACCTGAGCTGAGGGCAGCCGCTTAGCCACCCGGGTGAGCTGAGCCACCCAGGTGCCCCATCCCGCAAATAATTTTTTGGAAAAAAAATACATACCAATAAAATGCATTTCCTTACAACTAGAATATCTAATAGGATATATCCCCAAAAGTGTGATTGCTGGATCATATGTTAGTTCTGCTTTTAATATTTTGAGAAATGTCCATACTGTTTTCCATAACGACTGTACCATTTTACATTTCCACCAATGGTCCCAGTCTCTCCACATCCTTGCTGAAACTTGTGTTGTTTTATCTCTTTTGTTTTTTGGTAATAGCTATTCAAACTGGTATAAAGTAATATATATCATTGTGGCCTGGTTTCACTTTTTGTATATTAATAATATCTCAATAAAGTTGTTAAAAAAATATCTTACACTGTTCCTTACACATTAGTTAGCTATTGACCCTTTGATTGCTGTATGAAAAGAGAACATATCTTGCTTGTTCTCTGAGTGATATTCTCCTCCTTTGGTAACTCAGTGGACCTGTTGGAAGGATGACAAATATCTATCTTTGGCAAGTGCTTACAGCGTTCATTCTAACTTACATATACCCACTAGGTGCTAAGAATAGAGAGGGGCTACGCACGGAGGGTCTGGATGAGGTCCCTCCTTCAGGGAACTTACATTCTGGTTAGACAAGTGGTAACAACAAAGCATGAGAAGCATTAGCATCAGAGACTCTGAGTGTGAGGGAATTACCTGGCAGGAAATCCTGGAAGGAGGAGAAAAAGTTTTTCCTCATGAAGAAAGTCAAAGCTGAAGACTCTAGGATTCTAGGCTTAGTTACACCTGAGAACGTGCTCCGGCTTGGTGGAAGAAGGATGCCTCATAACATGGAAGGAAAAGTAGCCTGGAGCTAAGAGGAGCCATCCACCCCCCTTGCCTGCGGCCACAGGAAATAACAAGGTGGACAGTGGCCAGATTCTCGTGTAGCCTGTCAAAGCATGAGGCTTGATCCTGAGAATGATGGGGAAATCATTGATGGATTTCAAGTAAGGGAGTGAAATGATCCATACTGAGAGAAGAAACATCATTCTGGCTGTTCCATGAGGCAAGAGGGAATGTGGGGACGCTGATAGGAGGCATAGATGCCTCATCTCTTGATGATTCTGGCCCAGACTTGGGTGGTTTGGAAGAAAAGTAATGGATAGATTTCAGAGAAATGTAAATATCTGGCTTCAAACCAAAGCTACCACCTCCCACCACCACTGAGATCGGGATGGGATGTGCAGAAACCTTCACCTTTAGCCTGCCCTCCTGCAAACAACACCCAGAACATATTTAGGTTGGGAAAAAGAAAGGAACTGATACCCAAAGTGGTGTTAGGGGGTTGTCCATGTCAATTATCTGAGCTAATCTGCTTGACACATTGCTTCAGCTAATGAAGGGCTGCTTGCCCTCCTTCCACCCCAATTACACTTATCATCAAGCTTATCATTGCAGGGCCCCAAAGAATCCAGGAATAACTCACCAGTCCCTCTAGCCAAACAATCAGCAAACAAAGATAACTTTAAAGAGTGTCAAGCCCAACTTTATGACTCCCTCATAGGCACTAAGGGCATTGTCTCAACAGCCTAAAGCCACCCGACAGGATAGCCCAGGACTGTTTGTGAATTGACCTGTCGGGACCAACCATGACTCATCTGTTTACAGCAGAGCAAAGGTAACTTGGGATGCAAATGTTGACAGCTGCCTCCCAGGAGACCATCACACCTGCAAACAAGGGCACTGGGTTTCAACTGGAAATGTTTGCATTGGCACTGTCCCAGGCTGGATAAAGTGTGCCCGAGGAGAGGTCATACCATGGGGAGGTGAGTGAGCAGGACGCACATATTTTAAAGAACTGGAGTCTTCACACTGGACTGGCTATTTCCAGGCCTTCTCATGGTCGCCCTGAGCAGCTCAGACACTAGCGATCATCACTTGTATGTGCTCTGCTATTTACATTTGGATGTAAGCAGACCTTCCCAGAACCAGATTTCTTTTCTTGGTGGAAGTAAGGTTCAGGACAGCAATAATAAAAAAGTAATAATAGTGATACTGACACCCTTTGACAAGCCCACCCTGCAAAGGCTCTGATTTCATGGACTGGGTGGAGCCCAGGCACCGACATTTTAGGGCTCCCCAGGGAATTCTGATGTGTAGCCAGGGTTGAGAACCAGAGCTTAATCATCATGACAAACTGCAATGTAGGGCTTTTTAGCTTTATTTTATAGATGAGAAGAAAAGATAGAGCTCAGAGAGAACAAGTAATTTCCCTAAGTGCAACCTTGAGTCTGTCTGGCCACCAACCCTCCCTCGGCAATATTGCTCCACACGTTGTGGAGGGAACCCTTGGGTAAAGAGTAAGCAGGGAGGGCACACAGGGGATGAAGGGCAGCCAAGGGCAGCAGCACCCCATGGGTACCTGGGAACCCCCAGCAGGAGGCTCCACTGCACTCTGGGTCAGCTGTGCACCCCGCAGGGTGAGAATCCGTAAAGGAGAAGAGCTGAGGGGGCAATGATCCACCTTCATGGTTGCAGGAGCCTCTGGCCTCCCTCCGAGCCCCAGGGGGTGGCACAGAGGAGACACTTGGCAGGAAGTTGAACAGGGCATGGCCGGGCTGGGCACGCAGCCCCATGCCCACTCGTTTACCCCTTGCCTTGTCATACTGCTTCAGGGAGATGAACTGCCTTCCCCAGCTTCTGCCTTCCCACCCTCTGCTGCATCTGCTCTGGGCTGTGCCAGGCCCCCAGCTACTTCTGATCCATACTTTTGAAATCTAATATCAACTAAAGAAGGTCACACTGATGGTTACACTATTGAATGGAAAGGAAGCATCCTCTGATTCTTGTTTCCCATCCATGAGCACCCTTTGCCATAACTGCATGAAACAAGTATGATCAAGTGGGAATGTGAAACTGCACTTCTCCTCCTCCCTGCTGGGAAGACCAGGCCTGGGCCCTCTGCTCTCACCCTGCTAGAACAAAGCATGGACATAAAGGAAGAAGCAGAGCTCCTCCGTACCATCCCACTCCCTAGAGGTGGATCTCCCGAAGTATTTCTGCTATTACTGGGAGTGGCTGGGAAAAGATCACGCTCTGAGGGATAAAGGAAGGAGGGAAGAAGTTTCTGGAATCTGAGGTAGGCAGTGTCTAATCCTCTCTGTACCTCAGGTCTGAACTCTGCTTTTATACTCCCCACAAGGCTTGGACTAGATAGTTTCATTTGTTTATTTACTCAACAGTTATTAAGGGTTTGTAGCGCTGGGGATTCTTAGAGGAGGAAGACCGGTCCTTGACCTTAAGCAGCTCACAGTTTAAGTAGGGGAGGAGCCACATAAACAACAGCATCATGGCAGGGGGACACAGTGTGTGGTGGGGACACCGGGGGAGGTCCTGGGCCCAGTCAGAAGAGGGGGTCAGCGTCCTGGAGGGGAAACAACCCTCTGGAGACTTACTGTAAGCCTAGTAGGAGTTAGCCCGGAAGGGGAGGCACTGGTGTTCCAAGTGAAGCAGGTCGCTTGAGCAGGGAGCAGAGATTCCCTCCGGCCTTCACTGAAGGACATTCCTTGCTGGAGAGTCATACTGACTTAGCTGGCATCACTCTTCCCTCTCTAGGGTGGACTCCCTTCTCTACATCCAGGTCAAAGGACTGAGTCCAAACTGCCACTGAATTCCTCCCTCAGATTTTGTTCTCGACAGAAGCAGGAAGTTCTGAATGCCTGGCAGCCACAACCAAAGGGCTTCACCCAAGAAGGCGTGGGCCAGTGACATGTGACATGCCAGCTCCAAGTGTCCTAGCAGCTTCTCCATGATTGCAGGATAAATTCATCCTTCTCACCCACTCGAGGTGCTTTCCTATCAGGGTCCTCCTGACCTTTCAGAGCCCCCTACAGCTATGAAACAGGTCTAACTCATTGATTGTCCTCTGAGCATCCTGGAATTGCTTCACTTTGTGCCTAGGATTATAGATCCCTCTGCAGTCCCCCTGGTTGGAAATCCTTCCCTTCTTCCTTCGTGTGGGCCAATCCTACCCATGTCCTCTGACTCCTGAGCTGAAAGCATAGTCCCATTAAGATATGCATGGGGTTATTATTTTGTGCTCGGCTTCCTTGTACTAATACAGGGGTACTCCTTGTCCCCCAATCCTCCTTTCCCTTCAGCTACTTCATAACTTGCTTTCTTCACAAACCCAGAAAGGACTTGATGTCACTCTGCTGCTCTCTATGTCGAAGCCCATTTTTATGTAGTTTAATTGTCTTGTCTCTCACACTGTGCACCTTCGTTCCAGACACACCTGGGCAGGTAAGGAGAGCAGGAGTACAGGTGTTTGCTGCATATCCACTGTGTATTGAGCACGGACACATTAAGATGCATTTACATTTACCTACAAATTGTCCGGAAGTGTTTTGATCCACACTTTCAAATGAGGGAACTGAAGCTCAGAGGGAGTTATTGACTTTCTCAAGGACAGTTTGATAACAGATATGGTGTAAAAAAGAAAATAATAACTGTGGGGTGAAGCCTATTAAGCCAGGCTTCATGGATGGGGTAGGATAGGAGCCAGACCCTGGTCTGGTGGGCAGGACAGGAGAGCCCTGGGAGTGTGAAAGCATCACAAAGTCTCCAGACTCAATGTGACAGTGTGATCATGTATGGCTTTTAGAGAATGTACCTGATTTCCTTTAAGAATGAAGGATTTGAGTTAATTGTCTGGTTTTGAGCATGCAAACACAGAAATGTGTTAGGTAGGCCAAAGTTCAGGGGTAACTGAACTTTCCTGCAGCAGTTAGGAACAGAATATATGCTGACAAAGCAACAGAGATTTTTTTACATTTAACTGCAGGTCAAAAGAGGACTCTTCACAGAAGACGGCTGCAATTGAGCAAGCACACAATCCCAGATGGTTTCAGACAGAAGGATAAAAATGAGTAAGCCAATATGGGTTCATCGAAGATAACAAATGCACCACTCTGTGTGAGTGTGTGTGTGTATGGCAAGTGGTATGCAGGAACTCTGTATTTTCTGCTCAGTTTTGCATGGACCTAAGACTCCTCTTAAATAAAGCCTACTTTTTTTTTAAAGATTTTATTTATTTATTTTACAGAGAGAAACACAGCAAGAGAAGGAATACAAGGAGGGGGAGTGAGAGAGGGAGAAGCAAGCCTCCCACCGAGCAGGGAGCCCGATGCTCAGCTAGATCCGACCCTGGGATCATGACTGGAGCTGAAGGCAGACGCTTAACAACTGAGCCATCCAGGCATCCCTAAATTCTACTTAAGGAAATAAAATAAAACAACTTTAAAATTTTGTTTTAAATGGATGAGGCCAGGTCCCAAAACTGTTCCCTGAGACATGAGGGGAGGAGAGTATGTGCCCTTCTCTTGGCCTCTAGAACACAGACACCTTGTCCAGCTGGGGTGAGTTTCATCATCTTTTATTTTTCTAGTTCATTTGCTAATGAGATGCTGATGTGCATCAAGGCCTCAAAAAGCAAGATATGCAATATAAAAAAGGAGAAAAAGGAAAATGAAGAAGAGGAATTGAAGGATGCTTTAAAGCCTGCATATTAAAAAATTTTTAAAAAGCTGGCTGCATGTTACAGGTTGCAAAAATTTAGTGATTCAAGTGTCCAAGAAGAGGAGTTTTACAGATATGATATATAATAACACTGGGAGTAGTGCATATGTCTAATTTTCCTTTTTCTCTTCTCTAAAATAGGGATAATGATACCTGGCTTCCATGCTTATGGTCAGGATTAAATGACATAATATATACAAGATTCTTAGCCCATGGGCACTGGGTGGCACAGTTGGTTGGACCACCAACTCTTAGTTTCAGCTTAAGTCGTGATATCAGGTGGTGAGTTTGAGCCCTGGGTCAGACTCTGCACTCAATGCAGCCTGTTTGAGTTTCTCTCTCCCTTTCCCTCTGCCCCTCCTCTCTCTCTCTCTCTCCCAAATAAGTAAATAAATCTTTAATAAAATGAAATAAAATGAAATAAAATACTTAGCCCCAAAATCTGCACTCATCCACTAAAAAGTGATTGAGTTGCTGATTTTGAGCTAGATACCATGTTGAACAAAACAAAACAGATGTGATGCCTTCTGACTTACAACTGAGAAGGGGGAGCCAGATGTTAAACAAGGAAACATAAAGATAATTAGTTAAAAATTGTAAAAAGTAACAGAGGAAAACTTCAGAGTGCTGTGAGAACATGAGCAGACCTGTGAGTCCATGCTAATTGCATAGTAGTCATTTCAAGACAGACATTTCTTTGCAATTAGGATAGATTAGTTTCTATCAGACAAGAGCCTTCTGAAGGAATACTTGGGAACTGTGGATAAAAAAGAAAAGAAATGTGTTTGAATGAGTACAAGAGCTGCCCAAGCAACAAGGGCATAAGTGGACAAGATTCCAGAGAAGAGATCAGACTCGTATGCGGTTCTACTTTCTCCTGAAAATATGGGCAGAATTGTAAGTGACTGCAGGGAGTTTTCAGCAATCTCTTGCGACAAAGTTGGAGTTCTCAGCCTGCTAAGGAGGAGGAGGGGCACTGAGAAACACCCAGCTTTCAGTTGGGAGCTGTCCAGGGCAACAGTCTAGGAGGGAAAGTAGGTACCAATCAGCTCTCACAAAAACCCAAAGCAGCGTCAGCTGAGGTCAGATTAAGGTGATTTGCTTGGCTTAACCACCTAGAAGATATCCCTTGTTAAGAAAGATAATGTCACCCAGAGCCTCAAATCATCTCTATAATTTTTCATACAATAATGTCCAATTTCAGAATTTTAAAAAACTCTAGTATACCAGGAGATAATCCAAAGACCAAAAAAAAAAAAAAAAAAAAAAAAAAAAAAAAAAAAAAAAAAAAAAAAAAAAAAAAAAAAAAAAAAAAAAAAAAAGTGAATATGGTCAAAACAGATCTGTAGATGATTCAGATGCTCTACAGACACTGGAGTTATCAGACCGACATTTCAAATACTATGTTAAATATGTTGAAGAAAAGTGACTACAAGATAGAGAATTTCAACAGGTTATTATAAATCTATAGGTGAATCTATACAAAAGAATAAGAAGGAAATTCTGGAACTAAAAAAGAAAATAAATAAAATTAAAGTTTGTAAATAAATTAGGAGCACATTGAACATAGCTCAAGAAAGAAATTATGAACCAGAATATCGGTTAGTAAACAATATCCAGACTGAACCACAAAGAAAAGAAGGAATGCAAAATACAGGAAAAGAAGGAATGAGATATATGGGACATTGTAAATTATTACATATAAATGTATAATTGTAGTACCACAAAGAGTAGAAAGAGAATGGACAGAAGCAATATTTGAAGGGATTTTTCCAAAACTGATGAAAAGCATCAAGTCATCTGCATAAGAAATGCTGTGAATTTCGTGATGGATAGACACACGTGAACTACAGCGGAGTACACCATAATAAAGCTGCTGAACACCAAAGACAAAGATAAAAATGTTAAAATTTGATTTATCTTCAAAAGAACAAGACTTAACGCTGAATTCTTAAGAAAAAGTATGGAAGCCAAAGATATTGGTGTACTGTTCTAAGGTGCAAAATACCCCTTCCAAATGAATATTATAGTAATTGTCCTTCAATATTGAAGATAAAATTTGCTGAATTTTAATGTATTTTTATTTTTATCTTTTTATTATTAAATAAAACACAAATGCAGAAACCACCCCAAACAAATACAGAGTTTAATACATATTTTAAGACTGGCATCTTCATAGCCATCATAAAGAAATAGAACTTTACCAACCCCTCAGAAACCTGTTCTGTGTGTTATCCCAATCAAAATGCATGGTTTTTCCTAAAAACAACATTTACCCTTTAATCTCTTTCTTGTATTTATACTTTGATTATCTAAATATGCATCACTAGACTCTATAGTGTAGTCATGCCCATTAAAAAAAAAACTGACATGTCATGGAACTCACTTTTATCTACTGGAACTTCTTCCATTTTTTCCTCTTGGATTTTCAACAAGTCCCTGTCCTCTGTTTTTTGTTTTGTTGTTTTGTTTTGTTTTTACAAATATTTAGCTAGCTTCACTATATTTTCTGGACAAATTCATTACCGATACTTGCATTAAAGGAAATACACAAAAAAAATTCTTCAGATGAAAAAAAAAGTGAAAGTAAACGACAACAAAAATTATAGTGAAGAACAAGTAGTAAGGAAAAGATATGTGTAGGTAAATCTAAAGAAATCTTGACTATATATGAACAATACTGATAATGCCATGGGGTTTTAAATATATGTAGAATTAAAATAAATGGCAATGATAGCATAAAATTCGGAAAGAAGATAAGCAAAGTCAAAGTGTTTTAATGTCCTTTCATTTTATAGCAATTGATAAAATTATGCTGTTTTCAATTATACTTTGATGAAGTCAAGATTCATATTGAAACTCAAAAGTAGCCTCTGAAAGAATGCCAAAAGGTTTTCTAATGGCCAAAACATAAAAAAAGGGGGGGGGGTAATAAAATCTACTTGATTAATGCAAAAGAAGGTGAAGGAAAGGGAGAGAACATAGAATAAGTGGGATAAATTGGAAAAGTAAATAGTAAGACGGTAAATTTAAACCCAAGTGTTTCAACAATTATATTTGTTTAAATATAATTAACAATTGCAAACAATTTTAAAAATGTATATTGTCTGGTTACATTAAAAATAACAAGATCCAATAGTATATTACTTACATGAGAAGCACCTTAAATGCAAGGATACAGAAAGAATAAGAGTAAAGAATAAGGAAAGACACATGCTACAGATCCTAACCAAAAGGACACTGGCATGGGTATACTAGTACCAAACAAAGTAAATTGTATGGCAAATAGGGACCATTTAAGAGTTCTAAAAGGATTAATTCTCTCGGATGATAGAATAGTTGAATAGTCCTAAATTTGTAGTATTTAACAATGTAGGTTCAGAATATATAAAGAAAAACGATAAAGGAGAAATAAGCAAATCCACCACCAGTGGAAGCTTTTAAGCATACTTCTCACCGAAACTGATAGGACAAAAAATACATAGTGAGAAAAATCAGACATGGTCTCTGTGGTATTGAACATTGCATTAAAGAAAGGGACACAAACAGTAATCAAGTAAGCACAGGAACGAACATAAAATTGTATATTGGCTGAGTGCTTTGCAGGAAAGGAAGACAATTCTCTAACAATGAAAGTGACCTGAACTGAGGGAGTTGAAGAGCAAAGTGCTGATGCAGCAGGCATCACGGCGTCCACGGAGGTCTCCCGGTAGGAGGGAACATGTGGGTTTCAGGAGCTGGAAGGAGGCCCGAGGGACCGAAACGCAGAGAATGGAAGGAAAGCAGCTCAAAATTCAGCTGGCATGGTGGGCAAAGCCGGGATGCTGAGTGCTTTGTAGGCTGTGTTACGGATCTTGGGCTTTATCCAGCAAGTAAGTGGAAAGCAATCAAGGGTATTAAAGCAGGTTTATACTATTTGGGAAAAGATTATTCTAGCTGTGGCATGAGAATTGATTGTAAAATGTCTGAATCAACAGAGGAGGCTAAACAACTCCACACTGGTCAGATGAGCAATGATGGTGGAGATCGTGGAGGTGAGAAGAGTCAGATTTAAGAGACATTTAGGAGGTAAAAAGCAACCAGACTTGGTGAAGGATTCTACATAGTGACTGGGGGACATCAGGAATGTCTTCTTGTGTTCTTGCCTGTGCTAATGTGTCCGACAGGGATGCCATCCTTGAGAAAAGAATCAGGAAGAGGGCCAGGTTTTAGAAGGAAGACCATAAATTGTGTTTTGAATGTCTTGAGGTTGAGGGCTTTTTCTGTAAAGAGATTATTCTGTAGAACATGTCCTCAAGGCTCTGAATCGGTTTTTCTTTGTGGTGTTTGGTTTGTTTTATCTGCTTGTCTTACCCCCTGTGGTCTGACATCTCAAAAATGCAATCGCAGATCCTAACTGTGAACATTTATCATGTCACTGCAACCAAATATTGACGTTTGCCTGATTTGAACCTTCCCAGGAAGTAATGCAAACAAAAGAAAAGAAGGAAACTTTGTTTCAGTCCCCAGGAGTGCTTGCAGGATGTTGGACCCTGACCCCAGTTAGAGTCCAAATGTGTCAGAGAACTTTCCTGGCTCTTGTTGTCAGACCATTTAACATGGTAGGCTCACTTTTCTTAAAGATGGTGCACCAGGAAGAGCTAGCCAAGTTTAGGAGAATTGGCTCTTAATATACAGGGCAATTTCAGAGAAAAGTAAATGATCTTCCCCTTCATTGAAAATTAAATCTGTCAAGGATATGAATCAGGTGTCATGGGAAAGAGAGTCCAATCAATACTTTCAATGCACTTTCCTGTTAGAATTCCAGGATGGGAGATGCCATTTCCCTTGCTCCAAGGAAGTTGAGATCCTGTTCACACGTTGTATTGAAATCCTTTCCATGAGAAAGAATGCAGTGAAGTTGAGAGCCTGTACAATTAATTGACATCCAGAAAAATGAACACTCATGAAAGAAATTGAAGACACAAAAAGATGGCAGAGCATTCCATGGTCATGGATCGGAAGAATAAACATTGTTAAAATGTCTGTACTTCCCAGAGCAATCTATACTTTCAATGCCATCCCAATCAAAATTCAACCAACATTTTTCAAAGTGCTGGAACAAACAATCCTAAAATTTATATGGAACCAGAAAAGACCCCAAATTGCTAAGGAAAAGTTGAAAAAGAAAAACAAAACTGGGGGCATCACATTGCCTGATTTCCAACTTTATTACAAAGCTGTGATCACCAAGACAGCATGGTACTGACACAGAAACAGACACATAGACCAATGGAACAAAGTAGAGTCCAGATATGGACCCACAACTCTATGGTCAAATAATCTTCAACAAAGCAGGAAAAAATATCCAGTGGAAAAAAAAAAGTCTCTTCAATAAATGGTGCTGGGAAAACTCGACCATTCACTTACGCCACACACAAAGATAAACTTGAAATGGATGAAGGACCTCAACTGGAGGCAGGAATCCATCAAAATCCTAGAGGAGAACATAGGCAGTAACCTCTTTGACACTGGCCACACCAACTTCTTTCAACACACGTCTCCAAAGGCAAAGGAAACAAAAGCAAAAATGAAATGTATATTCATGGCTCGCTCTCTCTCTCTCTCTCTCTCTCTCTCTCTCTCTCTCTCATGGCATTGACCAGTAACCTTGTGAGGGCATATCAAGCCCTTTTTTGAACATATTTCCCCCCTCCTTTTTCCTCATCTGTCCTTTAATTCTTTTGAGGCTTAACTTAAAAGAAGAAATCGAATTTCTACCTATTAAAGTCTGATAAGAAGTTTAGTTACTTATCTGATTGGAATAAAGTTCGTAGATTATATGAGGTTTCAATTACACATTCTTCTTTAAGGCAGCTTAAATTTTAAGGTTTTGTCCTAAATCATTATTATTGAGACTGCCTACAGTTTCAGCAGTTGTCAGACTGGAGGGAAGATCTGCTTCCTTGTGTGGAATAGGATCCTGAGCTTTGTGACTGAATGAAGAAGTTAAGAGACAGGATTTACAGATGTTTCACAAACTACAAACATAAGACAATTGTCCAAAGAGGAAAGGTGGTAGATATTCAGGAACTTTTTATTTTATGTGTTTTTTTATGTTTCTGACTTATTTGTGGATAATCATCTTAGGAATTTATAAAATAAAAGGCTATATACATGTAGCCTGGAACCAGGTCAAACAGTTGTAACTTTTACCAATGGGGCTCAACCAAAGAGCACCATAGAATTTTGAAGCACAGAGACACTTAAACCATCAGGTAGCCCAGGGCTCTCTGGAGCGTCTGGGATTTGGAACCATGGTTTTGATCCTTCCCACCTCCTATTACGCATAAAGGGAACAAATCCAAAGAGGGGTGGCGTCCTGGTTAAAGTCACATGACATATCTCAGAATTCACCTTCTTACAAATTTTCTTCAGGGAAAAGAAGCAGGAGCCTGAGCCAGTGTTGATTCTAACAGACCGATTAGACATATTGCAAATAGAAAGTCTCAAATGATAGCACTGGAAGGAATGATCCTCCATGAGGTCTTTTTCTGGGGGTTCTTGGGTTTGGATATACTTAGGCCATTTTCTTTCTGTTTTGGATTCCTCTAGTCTCTGTAGTTTGGAGGAAGCCATCAGGTTCTTGGATTATTGCTGAGTAGAATTAAGGGAAATGAGAGGAGGGAAGCTTCTCAGAGCGTGTCTGAACTTGCTCCTTGTTTTCGACCCCTCTTACACACTGACAACTGAGTATGGATTTCATGAGCTGATAAACAAGCATGTTGGACTTGAGTGTTTTGCTTTCCTGTTTGCAAACTTTGTGTTTGTTTCCTTTTCTTTAAGAGAACATTTGCTTACTCCCCTTGGGGCCCCCAACTACATATCGGGGAATATGGGCCAAGTCAACCTTTTGATAATTTATCATATTGTTGCTTCTTCTTGAATTTGATTGATGAAATAAATGACCCAGAGTTTGTGATTAATGGAACTCTCATCTCCACTCCAACCCCAACTCATGAACCAATGACTTCTACTTGTGCCTGTTTTATTGACAAATATTTCAGAGGCCTTAATTTAAATCTGGAGCTAAGCTGATGATATCAGAACAATCATTTGATGCAATAGTCTTACTTTTCCCATCCGTAAAATGAATTCAATGTTGGTAACTCTGGTGTTAAAGTAAAATAACTTCAAGAAAATTGCTGAAGGCTGTGACATACAACCCAGCATGTTATTATTTTATAATAGAGAGTTTTATCCACCAAAGAGAAGTGCTATTGGCTTCTCTTGGCATTGCTGATAATTTATTATAAATGATTTCTAAAAATTTCAGCATTGCAGGAAGCTTCAAGCATCATTACTGCATTATGTTTTGCTTTTGTGTTAATGGACAGTCATTTTTCACTGTCACTTTCACAGAGAACAAGAAAGCACAGATGAAAAATTTTCACAAATGTAGGACAGTACAAGACATATTCCTGGTTCTGTTCCTTGTTATAAATTAACTGATCAAATCTGTTTTACCAGAGGTGAGAATTTACTAGATGTAGACAGTAACCTATATACCTCCTTCTCCTCGGTGCCCTCCATACATCACACCCACTCAGAGGCAAGGGTCGGGAAACACTGAATTTAGTTAGCACTTTCAGGGCTTGAAAGATTAGAAATCCACATCGCGGATTTTTTGTTTTTTCATAATTGAGAGGAAAAAAGTCATGGTTTAATTCCAGGCAGCGGAGAAGCAACCATTCAATTCAACTTCTCTATGAATTAGAATATGGAAGTCCTTTCGATGTTGTCAAAGAGAACTCTCCTTCTAGAAGGAGAGAGTTTTCTGCTTTGAAGACAGCACTTGGAGGTAAGGACTCCCTGCTTCCACAATCTGGAATAATCTATGTCAAACCCCATTACCATACTATACAAGCAAAACTATGCTAACTCCTGATTTTACAAATGGAAACAATTCTTTCCTGCTAAATAACATTGTATATTTCCAGCTTGTAACTTGCCTTTCTTCAAATGTTTGTGCTCTTGGGATGGCCATATCTGAAGGTGCTAACCATCAGCAAGAACAAGGACATAAGGAGTCTTGTTCTATGTCCTCTTCTTTTCCATGCCTGCCCTTTAGTTAGTTGGTGCTCTGTGAACAAACATACAAATTTGAATGGCATGTTTTCAAAGGGATGAAGAATACCAAGACAATAGCTCTCCGC
This sequence comes from Spilogale gracilis, assembly GCA_004023965.1. Lineage (NCBI taxonomy): Eukaryota > Metazoa > Chordata > Mammalia > Carnivora > Mephitidae > Spilogale > Spilogale gracilis. Next base: position 26,457 of record PITA01023948.1, read on the forward strand.
AAATGTAGTGTAATTAGAAGATGTAAAAAGTCGAGGAAGGAGATACTTAGGGTGTATACACTCTGTAATGTTTTTTAGGGCAATGAAAGAGACCCCAAGGCAAAATGATCCATAGGATGAGCTTTCTTGCCAGCACCCTTGGTGGAGGTTCCACGACTCAGAGAGCAGAGTCGAGGAAGTCGCGCCCAGTTGGGGAGTGCAGGGGTTTTTTTAAGCCTTATTGGTTCCAGGTCTGGATTCCGGTGGGTTTTTTTTTTTCCCATATTAGGCAAGGGAACATCGTATCCCTAGGTGATTGGCTGGGCATGGTGAAAGTCCAGACGAGGGTGGGTGGTCCCTGGGTAGAGAGTCCCAGATGGAAAGTTTTGGTCTCCCCTCTAGGTTTCCATGTACTGGAGATGACTGGTGGCCACGGCTGCTTTGGCGGGAAGATCAGCCATCTTGCCCCAGTCTGTGATGTCTGCCATTTTGGGTGCCCCTGTCTCTCAGCCCTCCCAACACACTCATTACTAATATCTTACAGCTAAACAATTTCATATTTTGTTTTGATATCTTCTGATGTCATAGAGTTTTCCTTTATGCAGCCTAAGCATGTACAGCAAATACTTTTTCATCCAATTACAGACGGCAGTGTATTTTTCCCAATTAGCAGGGTGCTTGGGTGTTTGGTAACAGAAGAAATAAGGAAATCAGGGGTCTCATTCTTCTCTCTGATTTT